>JANSVK010000180.1:0-67130 GCA_030068005.1 Cladophialophora exuberans | reverse complement strand
TGGTGGTGGTGGTGGTGGTGGTGGTGTCGATGGCGTTTGTGGACGAAGGAGAAGACTTAATATTCTCCTCCTCAGTCAGGCGCTTTGCGATCTCGACCTGTCGCCCACTGATGGTGATACCCGTGACTTTGCAACCGTGGTCACGCGCCAGATGCCTCGTGGTGCCGCCGATCCCGCAGCCAACGTCGAGGACCGTCGAGTTGGGCGCCAGCTGCGACAGCTCTAGCAGAAGGTTGATCAGGTTTACCTGGGCGACTTCTTTGGTCTCGCTGTCGTTCGTGAAGTAGCCGTGATGGATGTGTTGGCCCCTGTGGACAAAGGTGAAAGTAAGTATTTGGCGCGCGGGGAATGGGCAGTAGGACAGGCGATGATTGTGAGGGTTCTTACCATAGCGAGTAATAGTAATCCGAGGCGAGTTCATAGTGGTGTCTGATGCGTTGCTTCAAGCTGTCGAAGGACGAATGTGCTTCGTAGGCCGGGACCTCATATTTGTCACCAATGTGCTCTCCCTCGACGGCGGTTGGTATTGACGGGGGTAAAGCCGTTGTCTTTGGCTTCGTTGGTTCATTTGGATCGCCCATTGTCTCTGACGTCGTTGATAAAGAAGCCTTGATCGGTAAAGTTTTGACCTTTGATGTGTGATCAAGAATCTAATGGTTCAGCCCACCGAAGTTTCAAGCTTGTTTCACGTTTCTCACTGAATAGGGAAAAATTCACAAAAGTGCTTACTATCGGTGTATCTTTCCATAGACTATCCACTTTCAATTCATCATTTCTCACATACGTGTACGTACCTAGGTATTTCTTGGGAAGTGCCCGATTCGCCCCATCGATGACGGCGGAGACTTGAGCTTCGACCTTTTGTTGGGGCGGGACCACAAGACACGAGCGGACGCATGATTATCACGCTCTAAGCCATCTAGGTCCTTGGTCCCTGGGTTTAGGCGCACCATTCATGCATGTGAAGTTCTTGATCAGTCAACAGTACATGTAGTTCATCTCGCATGCAGAAGAAAGCTCGTTTACGCCCTCCTGCCGCACACTATCCTCAAATATACAATGAGGCGGTGAAAGAGCACACGAGTTCCCTCTCCTCGCATCACCTTCAAGAATTTCTATTTCGCCATTGTGAACAAAGTAATCTTTCTTTCCAACAGCCGCGCACACCAAGATGGGCACTTCAGCTGAGACTAGTACCGCCAACATGAAAACTCACAGCGAAAAAATGACCAACGGCAGCAGCCACGACACCAAACTCCCACCCCAACCCACGGCTCTGCAACAGCACGTGCTCTTCTGGGATCGAGACAACGACGGCATCATCCACCCATGGGATGTCTACAATGGCTTCCGAGCTCTAGGATTCAACATCTTCTACTCTCTCTGCAGCCTCTTGATTCCCGTCTTCTTCTCCTACCCGACGACGCTGGGTCACAGCTGGCTCCCTGATCCCGGCATGCGTATCTTCGTTGCAGACATTCACAAGGCCAAACACGGCTCAGACACAGGCGTGTACGACCTGAACGGCCACTTTCACGCCGACCGCTTCGACGCCATGTTCGCACAGTGGGACTACGATCACTGTGGCGGGCTCACAGCATCCCAGATCCTGGCCATGTGGAGGAAGAACCGCCTGGCGGCTGACGTTGCAGGTTGGACGTTTGCGTTCATGGAGATGCTCACGACGTGGTTGCTCCTACAGAAGGACGGACGAGTGTGGAAGGACGACTTGCGGGCGTGTTATGATGGGACACTGTTTTGGAACATCAATGAGAAGGTGCAGCTGGGCGAGTGGAAGCAAGGATATGGCGTGGGAGATTTCTTCGAGGGCATGACCAGTGCGGGAACGTGGAAGAACTGGGAGCTTGCCAAAACGCCGTCAAAGACGCCCTAATGAGGATCAAAAGTCGATTGGCTTGCCCCTAGAAGATTACAGCCGGTGGCTCAAGCGTGTGCCTGGTTGCACCATCTATGTAATTTAAATCTCATAGAAAGGAATTCCCCTGCTCCAACTCCATCTTGAAGTGGCCTTGTCGGGAGCAGGCAGGTTGGATTTGCGATGGAAAAATACTCCCCCCGCCAAAAACCCATGACGGGCAAGATGCCCTCCTTCCATACACTCACACTCAGCGCTTCCACATTGGGAAGTCGATCAATGTCGGTTACAATATCCCGGTGACTTTAATCAGTAGCTTCACGAAGTCGATAGCCGAGATGATCAAGCTTTCTCGTGAGACAGATCCTGGAGGATGGACTATATCTGTGGATGCGTATAAGGCACGGGGCCCCGGACTTTCAGCCCATCCGCCAACTGTTCGAGCTAGATCTCGGCCGGGAGTCTCCTGATGCGGTTACCTTGAAGCATCACATCATCGACCTTTGGGGACCCCGACGACAAACAAGGCAATAAGCGACTTGATCGGACATGTAAGCATGAACCTGCCCTTCAAAAGAACTTAGCTGTCAGTGACGATAGATGCGTCATGCAGAATGTTGTAAATTCGATAAGAGAAAAAGAATGAAAGCTCGAGTTCGAAGGCAAATGAAGCAGCACATCGATATTTCGACTCGCGCTTTCCCGTTTCTGGGTTAGACTGATCGCGCATCCCAACCGACTTGACAAGAAACCTGAACTTCAACCTCGGACTGTTTCTTATTCTTTTCCTCTTTCCTGGAATTCTTTTCGCTTGTAACATGGCTGGAACAGGTAGAGAATTAAACCTTGCCACCGCATTGTTTCGATCAGTCAAAGTATGATATATTTCCTGTTACCATGACCGCTCGTCCGCGCATCTCTCACTCCTGCCATGAGTGCCGTCGGAGGAAGGTTCGCTGCGACTTAGCGAGGCCTTCATGTACGAGATGCGCTGGCTCACTCGGATCTGTATGTGTCTATGACGAAGAGAGCCTATCTGCTCGTGATTACCAGTTCGTGCAGGCCACTCTTCATGCAAGTCGCAGTCAATCCTCAGCTCCCAGCGCTGCTCAATCTTCAACCGGCGACATCCCAATATCCACAACCAGACTACAAAGTCTTGAAGAGAAACTAGAGAGCCTTACGGCGCAAGTTCAAGCTCTCCAGAGAAGATCTTCAACGGGAGCATCAACCACCCGCTCCAGCGAGCAAGCTACAGGCCTAGATCAAAGTCCTGCAAAGAGAGCACGCACTATAAAAGATGAGGATACTGCTGAAACTTTACAGGAATCCAGAGCTGGCCATTTATTGGTTCAGCCTGACGGAAGGCATCGCTACGTCTCGCGTGGACATTGGGCAGCCATGTGTGAAGAAGCGGGCGAGATTGAGATGATTCTCAGGGGCCAGACGCGCGATAATACCTTCGATGCGCCAAATAACCCACTACCGCATCTCTATGGAACCATTTTGTCAACACCTCCAGCCTGGGATATATCCCGCAGGGTGTCCTCGAAAGCCCGTCAATCCGCGACCCTGCACAGTCTGAAACTTCCCGGTCGCACGCAATGCGACGCCCTACTCGAAACGTACATATCCTATTTCCATCCTATAGTGCCTTTGACTCATATTCCGACCCTGCGAAAGGACTACGAGCTGTTCTGGGATCTAAGACAATCTGGCGCGCCCGCAGGTCAATTGAAGACAGTACCGTTCATCCTCGCGGCGCTGTATGCCGGGGCTGTAGTTTGTCTTCATCCTTCAATGCACGGCGCATTCCCGGGAACAGATATTGAGCGCGTTGCTATTGATATTTATCACGAGGCAATCAATGCGTTGCATGCAGAAAACTTTCCACGAGTGCCAACGGTTGCCTCTTTGTGTGCTTACATGGTAGTTCAGGGAATTGGGATGAGGGACGAAGAGCCCCTCACAACATGCAGTTACGTTGGTATTGCGGTCCGTGTAGCGCAAATGCTAGGCCTTCACAAAGATCCTTCTCACTTCAAGATTACCATTGGACCAATTCAAGCCGAGATCCAAAGACGCGTTTGGTGGCATGTTTTTCATTGTGATGTTCTTATCGCCATGGCCTCGGGACTTCCACCCTTGATTGAGCGGGATTCGTGGGACACGATGGTGGTCAGCGATTTGTACGAGGACAAGTTCGGAACGTTGGAAGGTTTGCGACACGATGAAGAGATGCGCGCAGCAGTGTCGGAATCTCGAGAAGTCGGAGAAACGTCACCGCTAGTGTCTCCTATGGGAATCTGGATACAGGGCAAATTTCAAGAAACCTGTGAGTGAACAGAGCGTGGTGACGGGTCCAAGACTGATGAATGGACCGAAAAGTACTCGTACGCAAATTGCTGGATAAAGCCTTCCATCAGGAACAGATGACCATGACCGATATGATATCTACCCGAAATGACCTGCAATTGCTCCGGAAAGAAATGCATGAACGATCTCGACGAATTGCAATACAGTCGTCAATCGACACCTTTGAAGACAACCCCAGATTGAACAAATGGGCTAGAATCATTCTGATTACCCTGGGTGACAAGAACTGGTGGTTTCTGCATACTCCCTTGCTCCATCGTTCCATCACACAAGCGTGGCATAATTTGATTCCAAAGTAAGTTCTCGATTCTAGTCTTCCGCCCCGAGTAAGCAATATGCCACTAACCGAGTGTCCCGGCCTCAGTCTGCAGCTTTACTGCTGCGCTTTCCTAGAGAAATATGTGGTGTTATGTTGCGGTCCGGAATTCACCGGCTTCCAGTGGTCATGGCCTGGTAACCACCAACCTCTGCATGCTTTGGTGCTGGTCCTAAAGGAGATCGAGCGGAATCCCATGAGCGAAGAGGTTGACGTATCATGCGCAATCGTCAACCAAGTGATGGCGCTCAGTGCACCTGAAGGAGGTATCACAGGGAGTGGTGGCGGATCGATGATGCGACGACCTTTAACTGAAGGAGGCTCCGAAGCATGGGACTTCATTCGACGCTTGCGAGCGAGGGTGTGGACAAAGCTTGGACTAGACCCCGACATCACTTTGACCAGGGACGAAGTGACAACCATTGTGGCTCAAAAGATGCAAGCCTTCGAGGCCTCCGGGGGCAAGCTAGATTTACGAACACCCCTGCCCAATGATGGAGGCGAAGAGTCTTCGGACCAGCAGCCTCTGGCTGCTCTGCCTGCCACTTCAACGCAGCTACACACAGGCACTTCGGTCTTTTCCAGCCCAGTCCCAGCCACAGGAGAAACTTACAGTACTAGTTTGGAGGAAGCGGCGTTTGATCTGGGCGGCGTAGGCCCGACGCCCAACATTAATTGGGAGGACTGGGATCAAATCTTCAATACTGGTCAACATGGACATTTGTGAGCGAGGAACCAGCGCCACGATCGAAGATATTCTAGTTTATATGCCATCTATCGCTCATAATTGCTAGTCTATCTCTGTCATCTATCCTTTTCCGCCTGCCGTCGGCGTCATTCCTATGTCTCTACTAAAAAGAAACACTTTTCTTACTCGTTAGTTGTATGTTTCTCTGTACACACACACTCTCTCTACGCTCCAAACACCTTGACACGCTCCTCCAGGGGGACATAAGTCCTCTCGTGCCTCCTCGTCAATCCACCCTGAGGAGTTCCGAACACGAGCTGTGCGTGCAAGACCCAGGTCTCTGGCAGATTCCAGGTCTTGCGCACCTCGGCGACGAACGGCGGCAGGAAGTTGTAGTGCTGCAGATTGCAGCCCAGGCCCTCCAGCTCCAGCGCCGTCCACGCGATGAATTGGTGCATGCCGGTGGAATGATCGGACCCTGTGGGGAGGAACTCAAATTGTCAGATTGTGTTTCCTGTAATCACAAATATAGATGGATAGTAGAGATAAGCAAGTCAGGGCAGCGGGTAAGAGAACTCACACTGCGGCACCAACGCCGCGACGGCGGGTTGCTTTCCCGACAGCGCATCCAGCGCCGCCTGGTCCTCGAGGAACAGCACGGAGCCGTAGGCGGCGCGGAAGCCCGCAACCCTGGGCGCCAGCGCGGCGTACGCGGCCTCAGGCACGGCGGCTTTCAGGCACGCATCTGCAATGTCCCACAGCTTCTCGTGCTCGCCCTTCACCAACACCACAGCCCGCGCGGACTGTACGTTGAAGGCGGATGGGGCATTCTTGATCGTTGCGTTCACGATCTCGTGGATTCGGCTGTCAGGGATGGGGGATTTGTTTGTTAGAGCGTAGCATGAGAGGCGCGATTCGACGGCGGAGAGGAAGGTATCAGCCATGGTGAATACTTGTTTGGTTGATTGGTGCTGTGTGCTTTGTGAAGGAGTTTCTTTCGGTGTTGAGGCTGGGCTTGTTGCTTGTAGCTGGTAAGAAGGGATCGTTTTTTGGGTTATTGGGGTTAGAAAAGTCACATCGACCGTCCCTTCAGCGGGTTTAAATACTTTTTCTTGGCCTGGCACTTTCTTACTGAGTCATATGGAACTCTTGAGTTTTTCAAAATCTCTAGCATCCAAACCTGATACTGCTGAGACGTCGACTTTAGTCGTACGAGTAACATCTCGGCGCCGAAAAGCAAGGTTGTCATCCTCCCAAGGCTGCTGGACGTGGGGGCTTCCCATACGCAGTGGCATTTGCTCAGCAGATCGGTCCACTGACTCCGCTGCTCTGGAGATAAGGTCTGCTCTGTGGTCCTGTGAACCGTGTTCGGGTATTCATTGTGTGAACTAGTAGTCACACGTTCAGCCTATCCGAACCCGAGGCATGGCATCAGTCTATGCCGGTCGTAGGAAAGAGTACGGGTCGACGTCGTTGGTCTCGCCCGAGAAAGAGAGACTGAGTCGGCTGGAGTTAATGCATTTAGGCGGTAGCACTCGGCCCACACAGGCGCTGGCAAGCCGACTTTTGCAGGGGCTTCAGAGGTGAAGTCACTGGATGTTTGGGGGCCAGTTGAGAGCCGCACCTGCCTGGACAGAGCCTAAACCCAGGCGGCGGCGTATTGGAACAGGGGATTACTAGCCCATTGCCTCAAGTAGGATAAACCACTTCGTGTTCGGCGGGCTTATTCGGCCTACCTCCTTCACCTAGATAGTCCCTACCTCAGTCGATACCTCCTATGCTTCTTCATTTCACTTCACTTCGCACCTTCACTCACAATTTAATTCCAGACATATAATTTTCAGTTCCCAAATTTTAACCGCCGACGCAGAGAGGATTGTTCGGGGAGTCCTTGAAGACGCGGGCCACGACCTTCTACTCATCAGAGTCAGGAAGGCAACTGGGCTTGACTGCCTGGTTCAAAAAAACCAACCTCCTCTGGGAGGCAGAGTTTCTGATGCCAAAGGTCACAAGACCTGAGGCCATGAGTTTTCTCACTCTATTGAATGGAATATTTCGAGGTTTGAACGGAAATTTTTGGGGAAAGCGAGAGCAACCTGTTGACGGCCTCGAGGGCGCCTGTACCAGCGGAAGCGCGCAGGTGTTGGACCGGTGTCCGCTCTGCCACCATCGCTTTCCATATCCATGTCTCGAAAGTAAAACTTCACTTCTGATGCTAGTGAATCGTCTCTGCGCCAGAGGAAATGGCACTTTGTCAAATGCAGGTGTGCAGATTTGCATGACCGATCTAACAAGATTCCTTCTCGATTCATCACGCCTTCCTCACTTCAGTCTCCAACTTCTTTCTTACTTTTCGCAGACAATCTCGAGAATAGAGATTACATTCGGGCAAGTACACATTTGATCGCCTTCGAAGATCGTACCTCAGCTATCATGCCGCAGCAACCATCCAGCCTTGCAATCCAGGCTCCCACGTTTTATCTCCTCAGAATCAGTTGGATGTATCGCTTGGGGATTAGAAATCTACTTGGATGGCTCGGCTATTTCCCCAAAACACCAACCCAGTTGTTCCGCTGGTACGTTTTCGGCCCTTGGCCCGTCATAACTTACATCGTCTTTGGCGTTGCGCAGGGGATGCTCTATGCCGTCTACTGTAGCCAAAAGTTGCAAAATACGCTGGGAGATTCGCACACAATTGCTGGTGCAACCACGGATGAAAGAATGCCGCTCTTGGCATGAATTGACCCATGTTTGCTTTCTCAGTTGGATTTGCTTTGGGGCTCTGTCACCCAACTGAAACTCGGAGGCTAATTGGGAATTGATGGGTACTCAATTGAAGCATGGCTTCAGGTTTTCGAAACCGTTTTCTTAGCCTCTTCCTCGATATCATACAGAAAGAAAAAGTCATTGTACTCCTTCGAAAAGGTCTTCGCACTCGGACCTGGAATGTCACCCGAATAATGCTTCTTGACTTCTGCGACCATCTTCTCAAGCGGCCCCATCATCTTGTTTGACATTGTCTGAGCGGCCCCAACACGCGGAAGTCGAAGTTCGTTGAATTTTTGCAGTCTTGACTCTACCTCGCCTGTGTTGTCAATGTCTGTGAACAAAACTTGTAACGCCATCGAATCTTCCAGGGCCATCGAAGCGCCCTGACCGTGTGTGGGTAGCATCAAATGACCCGCGTCACCGATCAAAACAGCCCGTCCTTTCACAAAAGTCTCAATCGGATCGCGCCACATCTGCGTGTACACTTTGATATCGGTGGCATTCTCACATACAGCCTGCACCGCAGGGTGAAAGTCTTTCGCATCGGTGAGGAAGTCTTCCACATTCGCGGGCGAGTCCCATCCCACAAGGCCCTTCTCGGCCGGCTTGGTCGGGTGCACAAGAGCAACGTACAACAACTCTCTCCCACGACACGGATACGTATTGATCAGCAGTCCCGGCCGGCCCACGGCGGTCTTGTAGAAAGTGACGAAACCCGTCGGCCGGTCTTTGTAGAACTGCCCTGCTTCGGGATGCGCGAGGATTTGATCCATAGGCTGGAGAAATCGGTACATCGATAGAGGCGACTTGCTCACCGGGCAAGGACGACCGAGGACACTGGAAATAAGCTCGCTGTGCGCGCCGTCCGCGATGACAACTAAATCCTGCTTACTCTCGTCACCGTTTGCGAATTTGACGACTCCATTCTCAACATCGACGCCTGTCACTTCGAGACCGAGATGGATCCTTGCATTCCCCTCACCATCAACCAACGCCTTCAAACCTGCATGCAAATCGGCTCGATGGAACAGCAACCATCTAGCACCACCATACCTGTCTTCAATACCACTGAACACCTCCTCAGAATCCACCACCAACGTATCCCCTCTAACGCGCCTCATGGTCTGAAACTCGACCGCGCGCGCCCGTTCGAAGTTGAACCCCCATTTCGCGAGGATACGTGTACCGTTGGGGCCGATGATTATCGCCGCACCGGTCTCGTTTCGAAACCGCGATTTTTCGTAGATTGTCACACTGTGCCCGGCGCGGGAGAGCGCGACGGCGGCGGAGAGCCCTGCAATGCCGGCTCCAATTATGCCGATGTTTAATCGGTTGGCGCTCGTGCTCGGCATTGGGATGTGCAGACTGTGGGCCGGGGGGGTGGTCCAGGCACGGACTGCTGAGTGGGCAAAGAGTGCTGCTGGGGGTTACACAGCAGATGCGTAGAATACGAGGTTTCCGGTGGGGGGCTTTTGAAAACAAATATATCGAGATTCGAGAAAAAAAGGGTGTTCAACGTTGATATATACATTATTTGATGTCTGCTCACCGACTTCGCTTAGGCCTCGCATAGTATTACTGGCACCTATCTATCTATCCACTTCCCCCCTGTGAACTTGCACCTATGTGGGCTTCGATTAAGCTTCTCCCACCTTCCTTCCTGCATCACCTGGTGGCCCATAATATCTAGCCGTAGGCCAGGTACTAGGCCCCGGGGAATGTACATGTACCTAATGTGGTCGCACTGGCATGTGCCTACGCGGGTGAGAAACTCCCCCCCGCCTGCCCCCGTCTTCCTTCCTGCAGAAACCATGTGCCGAAAACAGTGAAAACAAAACCGGCGAACCGCGACAGTTCGCAGTATCACTTGGAAATCCTTCCGGGTGTAAGCTCGTCTCCTCTTCAGTCCCATTGATTGTCATTTGAGACATCATCTTCAGCCCCATTGATCTACCGCAATGAGAATTTATTTTGTCGTGGGCCGGATTCCGTCCATTTCGAGCTGATTACATAGTACAAGTATTCCCCGAACGCTCTTCCCCCTTGGGGTAATCCAAGAAAGAAAGAAAAAGAAACTTTGGCTTTGAACAACAGTCACCATTTCCCAAGCGTCTATCTATTCTTCCATACGGTAGAAAAACGCCACAGGCGTCCCGACTTTTTCAGCTGGAACGCCGGATGGACCATCGGCGGTAGGGAACGAGGCGGATGTGCCTGTGCCTGGCACGATAGTGTCTTTTCTGCGGGCTTTAATTGGTGAGAATTGACCTGTAAAAGATTACAACCTGAGGGTACTTTCTCAATCGCATTTTCAGGACGGCAAATGGTGTATGAACTGTGACCACCTAGTTTCCCAAGAAAATCCTTTGAATCTAGACCGAATCTATGATGGCTTTCCTACCAACACCCAGCTTTTAAATATCCTACCAAGAACGATGAAATTACGTTCCTCCCAGCACACATGTTGAAGTTCACATTCCCCAGGGCAGCGGTAAACAAGTGCCTGCCCATCTAACGCTTTTCCCAGACCAGGAGGATAAACCCGTCCACCTACCATCCAGTTATACCCACCCCATCAACGTTCATTAAGAGGCCTTCGGGTCCAGTACAAAAAAAAAGTGATTGTCGAAGCATTCGGTATTAATAAGCTTTGTTATTCTCCGCTTCCCTCCCACGAGGCGTCGGTTCGGCGTGTTTGGCAAACATGCGTCTGCAGCCTTGTGAGACAAGGTCGACGATGCGCGCAGGCCCTTTGGCGAGGCGCGAGAGACTAACACGTCGTACGCGGAAGAGGTAGTAGAGGCAGATAGCAGCGAAGATCTGATTGTGTCTTGGGTTAGTTTGAAACAAACGAACCAAGACTACGGGGATGCAACACTCACGTTGAAGATAATGTATGCCCATCCAATGCCGAAATTCCTCCATCGTTCGCTATGGTAGATATTACTTGCTGCGAGGAATTGGTCCGCTGAGGTTAGAGGACAGTACTGGCATTGCCTCGTTGCGTTTGGGTTGTAAAGTTGGCCGGGTGCACCGCCTTGCAGGTATCGCTGAAGATAGTCTGCACATGTCTGACCCGAAGGAGGGTTGAACTGGGCGAGTTCGTTGTCGGCGCAACGTACAAGGCGGCCGTGGAGGCCAGTCGATGCCCAACCAGCGATCAAGTAGGTCATCGGAGAGACACGATCTATTAAGAGTCGTCAGCGACCTGACCTGCACTCAAGGGCAGGAAAAGGTGAACTTACACATGAAGATCCAAAATCCAGGCAGCGCGGTCGGATTCTGCAACACGCCGTTGAACGTCAACATCAGACTGAACAACAACGTCGCAATATTTCCTGCTGTCTCAGCATCCGGCATCGCTGCGATAATCATGTGTGCGAATGTACTCGTGAAGACCAGGAATTGAATCACAAACAGCAACATCAGGCCCCTGACTTCGTTGTCCTGATTCTTGCCGAAGATGGCAAAGTACCAGCTGATCCACATCAGAACGGCGAGCACTATCTGGTAGGGGATTTCGACTGCGATATTGGCTACGAGGAAGGCAATCCATGAGTACGCTTTGGACGGCCGTTCTCGGACTTCGTACAACGAGCGTTGGATCACGAAACGTGGCATGATTTGTTGGACGAAAGTTGAGAAGATACTAGGTCAGCAGATTAGTTTCTTGTATCTCGCTTGGTCTAGACTGGGTTTCTTTTAGGAGGGTTAGAAACTTACGTGACTAGCATGAATATGCCGAAGATTGTGTTCTGGAGACCGGTCGAGCTGTGGTTTTGCTTGTAAAAGGAGAAACCGATGAAGAGAGCCGCCATAATACCGAGGATGAATCTATGTTTACACTTGTGTCAGCGATGTTTCGACTCAGGGCGGTGAAATGCCTTTATATGGTAGGACAGAAACAGGTAACTTACTTCCCCGTAACGTAGGACGGCGTCCTCCAATACTGTTGGAATACTCTCTCCGTCACATAATAAATCTGAGACGTCAACGGCATGGCGAACTCGGATGTCGAAGCATGATCGGGTGCCACTTGCTCGCCTCGTCTTGATTCATGAAGTCGGTCCAATTCAGCCTGGACCTCCTTCGCTTCGGGTGTCTCCTTCCACACCTCGCTCCAGTCACGATCCGCTTTCTTGCCGCATATGTCGAGCATGTACTCTGCGGGATTAGCCTCATCGGGACATTTCTCGGCACCGTTGCGTTCAAAGTAGTCGAGCAAAGTGCGTGAGTTGGCACCGATGTCGCCGAAGTAGATGGTCTTACCCCCGCGCATGAGGAAAAGTAGGCGGTCGAACTCTTGGAACAGAATGGCGCTAGGTTGATGGATGGTGCAGAGGACTGCCTGGCCCGAATCCGCTAGTTTGCGCAGAAACGCCACGATGGACCAGGAACTCTGACTGTCAAGACCTGAGGTGGGTTCGTCGAGGAAAATGAGCAAGGCAGGCTTAGCGGCCAATTCGACACCAATAGTCAATAGTTTGCGTTGTTCAACATTCAGACCCTCGCCAGGATTTCCCACGATAGCTTCAGCAAAGTCATCCATATTGAGCATCTTAATGACGTCCTCGACGAACGCATCCTTCTCGGCGCGGGTCACGGATTTGGGTTGTCGTAGGTAGGCGCTGAAGCGTAGGGCTTCACGCACGGTCGTAGTTTCCAAGTGCAGATCTTGTTGTTGCACGTAGCCAGTTTTACGTTGGAAGGAGGGGTCCAAAGGCTTGCCGTTGACCAGCATATCGCCGGTTAGCACGCCTATATTTGTCCGCTGAGCCAATGCGTCGAGTAATGTTGTTTTGCCTGCTCCGGATGTACCCATGAGAGCGGTCAAAGTACCGGGTTTAACCCATCCAGATATACCATCCAGTAATCTGCGAGGCTCGCCTTTGATTTTGATGTCGAGTGTGACATTTCGCCAGGTGAAGATGTCTTTCTGCGCCGGCAGCGCCTTAACTTCTTCGGCTTGCTTCTCATCAATCGTATCGGCAGTAGCAACGCCCTTCCCATTTACTGCTTCTGCTTGCTCTTCGTCTTTTTTGCTGCCGCCTTGAAGATACGAAGGCACATGGCCTCTTCGAAAGACCAGGAATTCCGCGGTCGAAGTGGTGTCCGAATTGATTTCCGTTGCAAAGAAGTAGATGGCGTAGAAGAAAATCATAAATGCAAAGAGAAAGCCGAGGTTGCGCCAGATGTGACTGTAAGAGTATCCGTATGAGGATTTGACCCAACTGTCGCCGGAAACCGCGACTTGCCCTGCCACTGAACCGGCAACCGCACACTGGAAGTTGTTGCCAGTGCCGTATGGTGGTACTAAGCTTGTCGGAGCGCACTCGTAGTTGACGCCGTGAACCTCGTTTACGAGGAGAGCCTCGAAGGCGTAAGCGACTGGGTTTATCCAAGAAGTCCATTTGAACCAGGGATGCATGTAGGAGCGTTGAAGTGTGAAACCCGTGTAGATGACAATCCAGAGAACCATAACACCGGCAATAGCCAGAGCAGCTGAAATAGTCTTCGTGACAGCTGCAGTACATCGGAAGATTGCTGACATGGTCAACATAGCGACGAAATTGAATAGGAAGAAGATGAAGAAATTCGACGCTTCGTAGCGCAGTCCGGCCAGGAAATACAGGATGATGTTGAAAACCGTAGTGGTGCAGAATTTAATAGGCAGATCCGCCACAATTCCCGCAACCGCCTCCGTGAAAGGGTGATAAAAGGCATAGGATTTGTGCTTTGCGACGATAGGTCTTTGCGCGTAGAGTGTGTTAATCTCGACGATAGACTGTAGAGCGCTGAGCAAGACGGCGAAGAAAAGAACCGAGCCTTTCGCGAAAAAACTCCCGGTAGACCTGGGCGTGCCAAAGAAGATGGAGCCGATGATCAGGGCCTGCGCGATTTGACTGAAGATGACGGCGCTGCAACAATGGTTAGCACAAGTTAGAATATATCGGTTCCCACACTTACATGGTAGATGCTTTGTCGTTCCAGAGCCTTTGATATGCTCGAGTGACGCATAGGCGGATTTGCATTGGAATGCTGATCACGTACGGCGACTTGGGACGCACATGCTCAGCCTGCATCTGCTGATGTGACTGTCTGAAGTCCTGAAGGGCCTTCTCTCCACCGCCTTCTTCTTGGTCTGCATGATCGGACTCTTCTCGTGACGCTTTGAATTGTGGACTCTCCTGCCAGTACTTCTCAAACTCTTCAGGCGTGCGAGGAACTTTGTCTTCGAATCCTTCACGTGGCTGTCTTTCGCGAGGATTCGTGACGGAAGTCAAGAAATCGCCAGTCGTTTGCCGAGCGGGACAGTACCATCCCATGTCTTCGAAGTAAGCTCGAGCTTCGTCGCAAGGCCCGAAATAGATTTGTCTGCCTTCATACAGGACTATGGCTTTGTCGCACAAGTCGTAGATTGCTTGCGAGGCTTGGTAGATGGCAATGAGAGAAGTGAGACCTGCAAAATCTGCAGCGATTCTGAGTGAGCGGACAAACTCAAGAGCGGTCTGCGAGTCAAGACCACGGGTCGAGTTGTCCCATGCAGCGATTGGCGACCCTGATAGAACATTCAGTAGACATCTCAATAACAGATGTATTCCACTTACCTGCTAGGGCCATCTCAGCGATGCTAACGCGTTTGCGCTCTCCACCACTAACCCCGCGAACAAAGTCGTCCCCGACTTTAGTGTTTCGCGTATGGGCTGTATATAAGGTCAGTTTACTTATCTTAGCAGACGGTGGCGCAATACCTACACAGGCCGAAAATGTTCATCATGACAGAGGCCATATATTTCGCCCATTCATCTCGAGGAACATCAAGCACTCTGTTGGATGGCGTCCGACAAGCGGCGGCGAAATTGAGAGTTTCTCCAACAGTTAGATGTGGGAAATGCTTCTCGTTTTCCTGGTTGTAGATGGCCTCTCCCTTGAATTCCTTGACGAAAAGATCCTGCGGGATACCTGAGTATGTAATTTTCGAGTCCTTCGAAACATCCAAGCCCTGAAGTTCGCCACATATACTTTTGAGGAACGTAGAGCAACCGCTTCCAGGTCGGCCGAGGACGATCAACAACTCTCCGCTGTTGACATGTCCGTTGAAGTTGCGCAAAATCTGCTTTTCTTCCGGGTGACTGAACAATTCGCGAATACGGAATGGCTGCATGAAGATCGAGCCGACATTCTGTTGAAGCACCAGTGCAGCACCTTTGCCTGACACGTTGAGGTTTCTGAATGTGAAGCCAGTTCGACGAATTTTGATGTTCTGTTGTTCAAGGAGTTGCAGGAACTTGCGAATCCAGAGGTAGAAATTGAAGGACGGGTGGTTGGGGTCGAATTCGGGGGATTCAAGATCCATGCCCGCCACGGTATCTTGTCTTTGCAGGCCATCGGTGGTAAAACTGCGCGACCGGACTCCAGAAAGAATAGATGCGATCTTCGCTAGCTCTTCGCGTGTAGTATCTTCTCCATCATCGAATCGATATTCCTCTTCATCTCTAGTCTTTCGCGTTCGGATAGGCTCGAAAGCTGGGCCCTCGGAGCTACTGGTAGAGATTGAAAGGTGGTCATCACCTGGCGTCGCAGGCCGCGCCTCTTCTTTTTCTTCTTTGCTATCCATGGTAGCGACGTGGACCGGCTTGATTAGAGTGCTGAAACCAAGTTTCACGGAACACGCACGATGGCGACCTCAAGTGCTCGGAAATAGAGCTTCTCAGAGTGCTGGCTGTTGAAATATCAACATTAGAGTCTACCTGAGTCCGGTCGAAATGACGTCCGAAGCGACGGAGGCTTAGACGTGATTGTAAAAGCTTGAGGAGTGGCGAGAGTTTTTAGATAATGAAATGGGACGGGAGCTGTAGAAGCCGCGTTGAATAGTCAATACAAACATCTCGGAAAATCACCGAGCTAGTCAGTCAGCGCATCATTCGACCCCATTCGACCATGCAGTGTTTCTGGGCGTGCGACATGGCAGACCAGGTAGGACAAATGGGGAGCATCTTTGGGTGTCCTATAGTTGAAGTCTCTCCGAAAGCCAAAACCCAAGTAGGGAGTCTCCGCAGGTTGATCTTCAAAGTTAGGCGCAAAATACGCCTGGGGCGTTTTCAAAACATCATCTGCGGGTTCCGACTCTATACCGTACATTATGCCGTGTAAAGCGTAGTGTTTACTCTTCCAAGCTTGGATGCCTGAACCCTGAAGATGAAACGAAATTCGTCTGTACCCACAACGCCTGATTGATAACGATGAATCAGAAGCTAGTCGCCCCTGCTGCATCTAGAATTCGCTCTATTGCATTTCGATCAAAAGGATTTGCAGGGAGCTAGCTTGAACACGAGCAGCAGGGTCAATTATGAACTCGGGGGTGAAACCACCAATCGCAAGAGGCTTTCGGGACGCCTGAATGGCTGGGGCCGTTACTTAGCGATTATGTAACCTTGGGCGTACTGGGCAGACATTGGCGCTTGGAACGCGATGGTGTAACTTGGGTTGGCACGCCGTCGGCCGAAGCGTCATGCTTCCTCCTAGGTACGCCTCGTCATAGCGGATGGAACGTCGATGTAAGCCCCGTGCCGAAATGGCGAACGGAATCCGATTGATTGTTCTGAAAATCATTCAAAGGTACCATCGGAAGAAGGGGAATAACCCTCACTCACTATCCAGGCACAAGCGAGGAATATGCATGTGCACTAGACTCGTATCCGGGAAGGTCAACCCGACGGCATTCCGGGCTGTTGTGTGGCGGCGTAGGCGAACAAATTGTGAAGGATGAAGATCTTTTGAGAGTTTCGGCGCCGAATCTTGACAGAATTTGAAGGGTTGAACCACATGTGGCTGACATAATCGGCATGTGCTGTGGGCGCCAAGCCGCTAGTCTCGAAACTGACTTTGCGTTCCAGTGGCCGACCACCCAGTCCGACATCACCAAACAACTTTCTTACGAAGTACGACGCGCACCTTCCCCATGATGAAATGTCTCTACCAGGGCTTGGGCTAGAAGAGCCGGAGGAAGTTCACACGGCCGAGACCACCCATCATGACCTAGGAAAAGAGACGGAGTGGCGATTCGAAGTCGCCGTGGGCAAATATGTCCAGGTCAAAGTAAGTCTGAGAAGCCACGTTCGATCAAGTCGGTATCCTCTGCACTATTACTCACGAGTTTCACTCCTCTCACCCTTCAGTTATTAAGCGGCACGGCTGAAATATTCGGTACCGAACTTGTGACGGGCAACAGCTACACTTTCACCGCCACCAAAGTCGCCATCTACACGTGGAATGGATGTTCCTTCGAAGTCAGCGGCGACGCTCTACAGAGCGAATACACCGCCGAGGAGACACCAATGACCGAGTACATCAACGTTCACTTCGCTCTCGAAGAACTACGCGAACAGTCCAAAGCACAGGGACGGGAGGGGCCTCGTGTTCTGATCTTGGGACCTGAAAATGCAGGCAAGACCACGCTCGCCAAGATCTTGACGGGCTACTCGAATCGATCTGGCCGAGCGCCTGTCGTGGTGAATCTCGATGTCAAGGAAGGTGTCATGAGCATACCTGGCACCTTGACCGCCACGGTATTCAAGACACTGATGGACGTTGAAGAGGGTTGGGGTACTGCACCCATGTCTGGCCCCAACGGGGCCATCCCGGTGAAACTCCCGCTGGTGTATTTCTTCGGCAGCTCCAAACCAGAAGAAAAGGAAGGCAAGGTGTACAAAGCCCAGACCAGGAGGCTCGCTCTCGCCGTCGCAGGCCGTCTCGCTCAAGACGCCGAGGCTCGAGAAAGTGGTCTCATCATCGACACACCAGGAAGCCTGACCGCGCTGAAAGCTGGCAACAGCGCAGTAGGGTACGACCTCATTCAAGACATCGTGTCCGAATTCTCCGTCTCAGCAATCATCTGCCTCGGCTCAGAGCGCCTGTATAGCGACATGGTGAAGAGATTCGACGGCCAGCTCACCTCCGCCTCTTCCTCGCGCAGCTCCTCTTCCACACTTTTCGCGCCTGAAACCGTCTCCGTGATCAAGCTCGCCAAGTCCGGCGGTTGCGTCGACAGAGACGAAGCATTCATGACCTCCCTGCGCGCATCACAGATCAAGACATACTTCTACGGCAACCCGCGCCTCAGCAACGGCATTGCCCTGCAACCACGTCATCAACAGGTCGATTTCTCGACGCTGACTATCTGGCGCCGCGTGGGCGGCACGCCGGACCCGTCCTCCACCTCCTCAGCGTTTGCAGAAGACGACGACGAAGATTCCTTCCTCCCCGGCGGCGGCGACGAAGACAATTTTGCCCCCACAAGCAGCACGTCTGCAACCTCGGCGTCCAAGGTCCCCCTCCCGGCGTCGCAGCTCTTCGAGCGCGTCACCGCTCCGCTGGCGGCGATGCGCAGCTCCCTCCTCGCGGTGATGAACTGCGACACCGAGGCCGATCAGGAGGTCATTCGCGACAGCTCGGTCATGGGCTTTCTGTACGTTACGGACACGGACGAGGTGAGGGGTCGCATCAGTCTGCTGAGTCCCGTGGCTGGAAGAGTCCCCGGGCGCGCAATTGTCTGGGCGGGCTGGCCGGAGGGAGTGCTTGGGCTGGAGCGGATGTGAAATATGAGATGAAAAGCTGCATTCTGACACTTGAGTTGCATTTTCTTCACCTCGAGGAAAGGAATGTTTGGACAGCTTCACGAATCGGGCTGGGATATGGTGAAAAGCGCGTATTCTTTGAGAACCAGGTCTACGGCTTGCATGATGGGCATAGGCGTTCCTTAGATCTACAGTAAGGAGACTCAAATGGGGATTTTGATACAAAACAGCTTTTTTGCTCTACCATCCAAATGATGTACGCTGCTCTCATCGAAGCATGATATCGTCCTGTCTAGCCATGCCAGGTTAAGATGGTCCTGCCTCGCGTACATTTGGGCGCCAAGTTAGAACGCTCACTGTAGCCGCCTGTGTACAACACCATAACTATATTTCCTTGCTCATGTATCTCACCGACCACCCGAATGCACAAATATACCTCTTCTCTTACTGGGCGACCAGCGTTCGCAAGATGTCAATGAGGCTTCTGATACCCCGAAGGGCATTTTCATCTGGGCCCTCACCCGGGGTCCATTTTGCATGGGCAAAGTCAATCAACCGCAATTCGTGGACTTTGTGCGGCTTGGTTTCTTCGTCGTCGTCATCATCTTCATCAGCATCGTCCTCGAGCTCATTTTCATCGTCCTGTTCGCCTTCAGCTGCATGGCTCTCTTCTAGGATTTTCTCGTCTCCTTCATATACCATCAACACACTGGCGCTGTACATCCTGCTCTCTTCATGCTCCAGCACGTACTGGACGCTCTCCAGTTCCCGGATGAAGCGCTTAATGAGGAACTCGGCTCTGTTATATTTGAACTTGAATTTCTTGCCTGTAACATCGTCGCCGCTGGGTTCAATGCCACCAAAGTAGACAGTGAAGGCATCAATCACGTTTTCTGCGTTGAATGACTGGCCATAGTGCTTGGTGTATGATTTATATCCGTTCTTGATTTCAACAAACTCTTTTTCGGTAGGCGACACTTCGATTTCACCTTTGGGGCCGGCCCAAATCTTCATTCCTGCGACGCGAAATCCGAGACTTCCACTTGTAGTTCGGGCGGTAACTTCATCCAATTTCCGTCTCTTAGATAGCGGAGCATCTTCGTCCCATAGTCTCGCTCCCAGCTTGACGTCCATGACATTCGGCTTTGCAAAGCCGCTGGTGACATTCTCTAGGACAACAGCAGTTCCAGTAGAGAGTTTCTTCCCGCCAGAGGGTTTCCATGTGGCGCGCCGGACCAAACCTGGGGTGGGATTGGTGACCACCTGTCCAGCTGGAGCGACGCCGTCTTGAGCTGACTTGAGCAGTGGGGCGACGGAATCCTGGTCTTCATGCTGAGAAAGAGAGCCAACGAAGGTAGGAAGGTGTGCTTGGAAGAGAGGATGATTTTTGGCAGACTCGTAGAAGTCGATCTCGGCTTGAACGCAGGGTTTGATGATCAGAGAGCCGGAGGCATTGGACGAGATTCCTTCACTAGGAGGGACAATGTCAGCTATGTCATGGTGCAGAACAGGAGGGGGTGATGCATACTGTCCAGCTGCACTAAAGTTGTATGCCACCAGCTCTGACTCGGTAGGGATCGCAGCCACTTTTTTGTTAGCAGGCTCTGAGGAAGAGGTGGCCATTGCGAGTGCAGTGCAGGGCAGAGGCGGGATGGAAGGGCAGGAAGGGGAAGAAGGGAAAGGTTGGTCAGGAGAGAAGCGAGGGAATGAGGGTGTTTATCAAGGCTCAGCAGCATCCATTTGATCCGGGGCGCCAGTGGCCTCGAGAGGCCTCCACCACCCAAGCTTGTCAGTGCCAGAGCCAGAGCTCGCTTGCCTTGCAGGTGGTTTGCCAAACTACGTCAATGTCAAATCTTGACTTTTTCCGCGTGCATTAAATCCTGATTGGCGGAGCGTGGGGGGCCAGAGACACAACTTGTGCCTGAAAATATGGGGGAGAGTGGGAGAAGGCCCGAGTGGCAGTGAGCTTGCAAGGATGAGGAACAGGCAAGGAACAGGCCTTGAAAGCCAGCCTCGTGGCCGTCAACGCCATCAAGCAAGGCTCGCGTAGAAGTGAGCCCAAGATCAGATTGAAGTTGAGATTCCCTCCATCTCGGCTCACTGCAGCAGCCTGAGTGAGTGAAGGTCAACATTCACTCCTCATGTGGTGGTGAATTGTATTTCAAATTGACCTGCTGTTGAAAAGCAAACATCCTTCCATCACCAGTCTCCCTCTCCTCTCCTTTCCCTGGTTTTATTTTTGTCTGCCCCTCACACCGGCCACTTGTCATTCAGTAAACATGGCAGGAGACACAGTGCGAGGAGGAGAGCCTGATCAGAACCGCAATGATGCTGGCCTCAATTCTTCTCCCACTGCTAATCCCAGCCCTCCTCCTGACACTCGGGTTCTTCCTCTAAGACCTCGACCCAAGACCACCAGTACGAATGGCAGCCACGATGAGCATCAGTCAACCCAACAGCCCGATGATGCGCAAGATGACGAGGATCAGAACGATCTGGATGACCAAGACCATGGCATAATCACCCACGAGCCACCAAGAACAGAAGAGAAAAAGAATAAGAAGAAAAAGAGAAAACCAGCTAGTAAGCGCGGACAGGTGAGACCCAGAGATGTATTGCCATATGAGGGTCGCTAGATTTCATGACAGGGCAAACCCACTGGCTTCGAAGACTTCTTCGCCGATGCTCCCCTGACCCCCGACGAATACACCGACGAACAAGAGCTTTACGATCCGTAGGTTTCTACCTTGATCTACCTGCACAATTACTGATCTCCTATAGTAAATTACACTTCGTCGACAGAATCATGACAGCCATAGCTCGCTTCGAACAAACCCGCAGACTTGTCCCCGAACGCCGAGACGTATTTTACAAGTACCTTGCCTACGGCGGCTTGTCTATTGGACCCAATGTTGGCCAAGGTGGCGTGGATCCTGAGGGCATGGACAAGACACAGGTAGCACAGGCACTGTCACAGGCATTCGCTAGTGAGGACAAGCGAGACTTGGGCACCCCGACGAGTGTGTACGACGTTGATTTCCTCGGGTGCATGAAGGCCTTCTGCAGTCGTGGTGTCAAGGATATATATGGCCTCGAATCGAAAGAACAAACCAACATGATCTGCTCCACCTTGGAGAGATTCATGGACTATCTTCTGCAGCACGATGTCTGTCCGGAATTCAAAGATGATGTTCTTGCCACGCGAGCATTCTGTCGCCAGGCACCACTCGAACTCTGGGACATGTCTGAAGCATTACGCCGCTTGCCTGGAGAATTCAACATTGCTTGTTCGACACTTTTTGACGGCAGCTACGGACGCAATTTTGATGGCGAGACATGGTGGGGCGACGAGAACGAAGCAGGTCATGTCTTCGTGGGTATGAAGCCCGAAGAAGCACAACAAGTTGTCAAATTTGGCGTCGCAGGTGCAGCCGATGAGAAGACCTACCGCAATTTCCTTGCTGGTGTACAAGACAACACTCCTTCGATGTTGAGTGTGGTCAAGGTACAAGAACAGATTGGCTTCGAAGTTACCCGCATCCAGCCACCCACCCGCGAGTGCACAAAAATCTATACCAGCCAGTCTTCACACTTTCGCCCTGTTGGCCGCGTCTACGCTAAACGATGGCATAACCCAGACTTGCCTCCTCCAGATTTGACACCCGCAGAACGGGACGCCCTCACCACGACCCCTGAAGCAGAGCCAGAAGAGTACGTATTCCTCATTGAATCCATTTTGCAGTCGATGCTACGCGTGGGATCTCGGGTTGAAGCTACGGTACACACGCTGGGCTGCGGCATCATGTTCTTCGACGAGGTGCTTAACTTGTACCCATCGTTTGACGAATTCATTGCCAATGATTTGATGGTTGGGTGGAAAAAGCCGAGGCCAGTGAAGGGAGCGGTTGACTATATCAGCGAAGATGAAGACGATGGAGCCGAAGGAGAGGAAGGAAGGCAGGAAGACGATGTGTAGAGAATCAAGACGACGCCGGTCCAAGGATAGCAAGCTATGACAATGGGCGAAGAGAGTACAATCCCAAGCAGCCCTGAAACTTGTGTACCAAGCTGCATAATCAAAGCATCAAGTGGCAGAGCAGACCAGACAAATGCGAGCATTCAATTGACACGATCCAACCTTCCAGACCCAGTTTGAATGTCGTATCTTCTCATCTGGGAGTCCACCTTTTATCGACTCGGACGAAATCGTAATAAGCAAAACATGCAGAATGGGTATGTACGAATATTTATCGTATGTAGTAGTTCTGTGCTTGACCTACATTGCTATCAAACGAGAAACCCCCCATCATGTGAAAAACACCACTAGCTCGAATCCTCCTCGCTTGCTTGCTTGCTTTCCCTCACCCCCAAAAAGCCCATCAATCAACCAATCCAATTCCAAGTTGCGTTGTTTTGTCTTTCCATTCCCAACCGTAACTATCCTATGCTGGTGATTCAAACTTCTCATGCTGGCGTAACTCTTTCCTTTCAGAAGGGGGTTTTCTCAAATTCGGGGGAAATAGAACGGCGGTCATGCATGGCAGTAGTATCCATGCAGCCGCGCATATATACTGCTTTCCAACGGTGTCTTGGGCCTATGGTCGTCGTATTCTCCTCCACCTCCTCCCCCTTCTTCCTCTTGAGGCTGACTGCTGGCATTGTCATATGTTCCATCACCTGTGTTTGCGCCATGTGCTGCGTGCGTGATCGCGTGTCGGGCGTAGCATCCATCGTCATGTTTGTGTCCGCGTCCACCATAGCTAGGAAGTGTCAAGCTTGCTGCTCTGGCTCTCTGGCCAGCGCCTCTCTTCTTCACCACACGTTTTGTGATTTTCCTTGCCCTACCGCCGTCATCGCAGAGCAAGAGACCTACAAGGTTGTTGTCCTAACTCAACCGATTGAGGACCTTCTTGCCTAGCATCAGCACGCTCTTGCGACGGTTGACATCCGAGGCGTTGTCAGGCCCCCCTTCATTCCCTCCCACGCCGGCCAATGCTCCGGCGAGATTGTGTGCTGCCGCTGCATTTGCATAGTTGTCGTCGTTTTGCCTGGCTTCATCATGTGCTGCTCCAGTGACATCTTTGTCTTTATCTTTGTCTTTGTCGCGGAAACTTCCATGACTGTCAGATCGCTCTCGGTTCGCGGCGTGGTCCTTGTCTTTGTGGCTTTCGCTCTTGATCAGCGATAATCCACCAAAGTGAACACGCCCTTTGACTGTGTCGCCCGAAAAGTGGCGACCAATGGTATCTTTGAGTAACGATCGTCCTTGTCCGTGAGAACTAGATGGCGAGTGGAGGATTGGCGTGGATGTCGGTGCTGCCCCGAGATTAGGAGTTGAACCCGGCACGGAAGAAGGATGTGCTGAGGATGGTCTACGCTGGGAGAAAATGGAAGAGGAACTGCTGAAGATCCCGCTCCCCGATGTGGCTCCAGTCGCTGACGTGCTTGGGATAGAGACTGCTGTGCCAGGGATTGAGCGCGGAGGCACATTTAGCGACCCTCCATTCGCACCTGGAGTTGGCATATTGATACTTGATGACCACGAGCCGCTCCGTAGTAGAGGGGATGGGCCTGGGAACGCTCCGTGCTTGTGAGATCCATTCGTTCCTTGTGGCGATTGGAAGGTAATGCCAGACGATTCGAAGTCGTCGTCTTTGCCATCCTGTGAGAAGCTATATAGTGATGTTGTCTCGCTGGTCCCGGAGAGCTGAAGGTTGATATCGGAGTTGGGTATGGTTGAATTGTGAGCAATCTCCTTGAGTCGTTCGACTTGCTTCTTGTTTGGTCTGTGATGGCTGAACTTGTTGCCAATAATGGCTCCCGTGTGCGAAATCAGCGCTCTAATGACATCTTTCTTGAGTCGAAGTGCGAGGTCCAGATTCGACCAAGTCTTATTCCGATACTCTAAGGTCGGCATGCGGAAGACAAAGTCGTGCAAGTCTTCAAAGTTGCGTTCCGATTTGCCCTTGTAACTAAGACAGACCACGAAACTGTTGAGTTTGACGTGTGCCAGCGTCATGTAATTGGAAGCCCGAGAAATCATTTGACTGAGGTCGTCATTGGCCGCTTTGTCTTTCTTGTCTTTCTTGCTGCTACCAGATCCAAGATTGGGGAAGCGCTTCTTTTCGCCTTCACTACTACCGAGACCGACGAGGCTTGTAGAGGAAGCATCGTTCTTTTTGGAAGATCGCAAGCTGCCTGACGAGCCTTTGCGAGTTGGTTCCTTCAAAACGGAACGCGAATTTGAGGCATTGAAATGCTTGAAGAACTTGTGATGCTCAGCAGAGATACCAAGTCCTTTGCTTTTCGCATGCAATGGGTGATTTTTCCGTTTCTCGTCGTAATCAAGACCGTAAGTCGGTTTCAATCTCCGGGCTACAGCGGCCGGTGAAGGTTCACGAGGCTTGTCTGTACTTGATCTATTGAGACCTTGCTCAGACATCAAAGCACTGTGTGCTTCGACAAACTCTTGATCGTCCTCGGCATCAGCAGGCTCCATGTTCCTAACCATCATGGGCGAAAAATTGCCGTTCTCAAACCCATCCGATTGCGATCCCGGGAAAATGTATTCAAAGAGCTTTTTGCCTAGTTCGCGCTCTAATTGCACTTTCAGAGGGAACACTGTTACTTGGAAATGTTCGAGAACCGGTATCCCGGCAATAGCTTCCAGCATATACCAGTGCACCTGGACCATTTTCTGAAGCTCTGCGACACTGGGTCGCCTGTCTTTGTCGGATGCTTCATAATAAGGTCCAATAATCTCTGGATACAGTGCATTTTGTAGAAGATTCCAGCCTCGAATGTGTTCAACTTCCAGTGCGTTATGATTGGACCCATCAGTGTTGTCAATCCGCTCATATGCAGCATTCCCAAGCTGGAACTCGAGAAGAGGTTCATCTTTATCGCGCATTAGGTGCCAGACAACCTCCGTGGCACTGAGATACCATCGAAGAAGGCCGCTTGTTTGCGAAGCCTTTCGGTCCTCACTCTTTTGCTGAGACGTATTGATTGCTTTCATGATGAAGAATAGTTCATCTTCACAGCTAGCCAAGTCCTTTTCAAGGTTAATTCGATCCTGCCAACCATGCTTGTCGAGGTATTTGGCGTTAATCTGGAAATGGAGTTTAATGTCTTCCAGCTGTCGAATTCGTTCTTGCAGGTTTTCAGCCATCTCCGGAGCACCTCGCAGGTCACTGAAATCGGAAGCAAGCATGATCTTTTCCAGTCGCTCACTTCGAGTCTTTTCTAGTGGCTCACTGTACAGAAGCAGATCCAGCACGATGATGTACATGGAGTAGTACTGGGTCGAATCGCAACGGGCGCGAATTCGAGGAAAATCGACCCATAGCTGATCAATGCGATTTTCTTTGCGTGTCACGTCGCTGGGCTCGCCATTTTCGCTGCTTTCAACCTCTTCATTATACTTCAGTCGCAATGGATTGTATTTTTCATACCGCAGGCTTGCAGATGTCTTCTGGATGACTCTCTGGAAGCCGAATGGCTCGAGGTGGAAATCAAACATGGCCTCAAGAGAAACCCAAGGAGGCCAGGACGATCCAGGGCTGTTGCCGTATTTGTTACCAGAGTACAGGTGCAGATATCTCGCCAAGGTCTTTTGAGTAGCCACGAAAAACTGGGCACCATCCATGTCAAGCGCAAATCGACGTTGTACAAGGCCGCTCACGTCATCTGACATCCGCGCCTTATCCATGATGGAAACAACCTTGAGTTGCATGCCTTTTGCAGATATCAGTACGATAGCTTTGGTGTTTTTCTCGCTTTGGAGTTGTATCTGAGGGGCGATCAGGCGGAGGTGGTAGCTATTCATGGCTTGAAAATTGTCTGCAATCTTTTCTGCGGGATCTGAGGTCGAAGCTCTCCTTTCCAGATTTGTGTTGCCCTCGACAGGAGACTCTGAAATTTCTTCCTCCTCAGCGTCAGGCGCGTGAACGAATCTCTTGACATCATTGAGAAGCTGCATGATCCGATCCTCTATCACGGAATCCTCATCCTTCTCCTCGCTAGGCGAGATGACGCTAGGTGTAGGTGGTACTGGGACTCGGGTTTTCTTTTCTTGTCTTCGGCGTTCTTCCTTGGCTTTGGCTTGCTCCTCTACAATGTCGAGTATGAATTTTACCGCACGACGAGACGTATAGTAGACAAAGCCTCGTCGTTGACTGACTTGGTGGCTGTAACGGAGAATAGTGTTTCGGAGCGAATTGTTCCATTTCAGTTGGACGTTGTGAATGATGAAGCGATTATTGAAGTCACTGGCAAACTCGTCGTGGGGAGCTGCATACAACCCATCCATGTCCATATGGGTGCTAGGGCTTTGGCCATCCAATTCCACTTGAGATTTCGCGCTGCCTCCGTTCGTCTGAGGAGAGTTTTCTGCTTGATGAGCTTCTCCAGGATTGGTATGACCCATGAGACGACGCAGACCATGTTGCAGGAACCTGCGTTTACTCTCTAACTCTTTCTGTTGTGCTACAAGCAAGGCGTGTTTGTCTCGTACGGCGTTGTCCTGATCACCCTCTCTGATTACCAGGAGCTCGTGTTCATTCATGATGCGGACGTGGGTCTGAAGCCTGTCTTCTAGGTCGTGCAATCGTGTCTCGATCAAGTTCATTTGGACCTTCCTTGGGTCGTTTTCGCGACCCATGACACAAAGATGTGTATCCTCGTCGCCAAATGGGCTCGTGCGAGATGAATCTCCCTGTATAGCACCGCCGTGGTCGGTCTCTCGGAAGTAAGTAAATCGTGGAGTGAAGGCGAGAGGTAAAATCTTGGTCTCGGGATTCGACTCAGCTGGTAGCACCCAGTCCAACTCAACAAAATCATCCATATCGATCCACGACAGGTCTTGATCTGGGATGGTGAATTGAGACAGATCAACATTTTCAGGGACTTCACCCAACGACAAAAGCTTCTCGTCGCTGGCTTTTTCCAGGTCTTCTGTCGTCGTGCCTGCAATGAGCGCAGAGACGGCTCTCAAATCTGCCTTGACAAAGTCGAGTTCCGTCTTATTGATCTTCATACCACTGGTTCTCATATGCTTTGCTCTTCCCTTTGCCATGGTGTTGAAGTACTCCCGGCGTTGATGGAGATCGAGCATGAAACTATCAATTTTGATCTTGAGGCCTGTCGCAGAAACAAGATCTGCTTGATAATCTTCTGCATCTTTGTGCTTGTAAACATGAGAAATGAACAATGGTGATAGGAGAAGATTGTATTTGATGGTTGCAAGGTGCCGTCCAAATTTTTTGCTTGACTTGCCTGGCTCTCTCCATAAGGATCCCTGACGGACAGGCAAGGACATGACCCCTGAGAAAGTCGACCACCAATTGAAGAAGTGAGAGAAGAACTTGGGACTAAGATGGACGCTGTTATAGCTTTCTGAAGGTGCGGAATCTGTACCGACCCAATCTCTATCATATGGAGCCGCCACAGCGATTGACAAATGAACATGATGGCTGCGGAATCCACGAAATGCGTCATAATTGTTGATGTCGACATCTTGTAGGAAGAGTGGATTTTTCAGCACCACATCGTAGTGAGGTCTGAATTCAGAAGACCGTATCCCATCGGCCACATCTCGCTCGAAAACCAGGCCGGCAGTCCACTGCACGTTGCCAGACAATTTCATGATGACTTTCTTGAACAAGGCGGCGTTCTTTCCTGCGCTGCTGACACTGGATACGCTATCCGAGTCAGCGGTGGTTCGTTGCTGCTCTGAGGATTTGCGAGCTTCATGGCTATAGTCCGGTACAGCGAGCACGAACTCGCCACTTTTGACAGTCATGAATTCGCGAGGGTCATCACCTTGATGTGTCAGCCATTGGACATCATTTCTCCAACACATGACGAAGCCAGCGCCATATCCAGTGACGATATAAGGATCCCTAGTGCCTTTGAGTCGGAGCTGGACATCGCCGTCGCCTTTCCAGTTCACGACCAGTCGCGAGTGGAAGCTAAGTCGAATTTTGTCCCAGAAACCGACTCTTTCTGACGGATCAATTTCAGGTTTGGTAAAGTTTTCAATGATCATCATCATATCCTGGATAACAGGCTGATATGATGTTCCCCAGGATATGGTCGTCGGCAGGCTAGTATTGATATCAATGACTGGCTTCGAATATGTCTTGACTGGTGCAACAGTTCTCCTCACATCAATGGCAAAGGCGGGTATCTCTTCTCCGGTAATACCATGTTGGCCTTTCGGGACAATCTCGACTTTCACGTGCCTGATGGAGTTTTCGTCCCGAAATTCTTCCGCAATCACAAAATCAGAACGAAGAGACCAACTTGGCAGGCGGGCAGGTTGACCTGGGCGTATGGCCGGTATATGAAGGAGATTAAGGGGATAGTCTCGAAGCATTACACGGGCCTCTCCCATATCGAGGCTGAGACTGGTAGGGATAAGAAGTCCATACTTCATATCATAGGGCATACCTTTGCCAATTTCGTGAATGAATTTTGGTAGGTCGGCTTCGGGGAATGATGGTTTGTCGATGATCAAATGTAAGTCGCTGATAATCACGGTCATCAAGCCAGGGCGGTTAGGAATTCCCATGATTGTTTCAGTCTCGTATTCGTCTTCGGGTGGCACATCTGCACCGCTGAACATCTGTCTGACACTTTTGACAGCGTTGTTTTGGAGGCGAAGCATGAAGTCGATTCTTCGTTTCCAGCTTCGAGAATTATGCTCCAAAAGCTTATTCCAAGCTTCGTTTGCTTCGATCTTAGCTTCAGATGTCAAAGCACATACCCCATCGCGGTCATACCGAATTCGACGCGATCCTCTGCCCCGCCTTCCTCTAGATGGCGACCTCTTCCTGGGTGTGGCATCAAGACTTCGGGAGCGGCGATCTTGGTGACCACGAGAAGCACTTGTTGATCCTCGCCGGCTAGAATGTGCTGAATGGCCTCGAACGCGAGAGGCGGACCGCGGCCGTCGCTCATCGTTCATTCGCTTCACCTTGAGACGGAATGCATCGGCTCGAGCAAGGCGTTGCTTTTGCTCAGTGAGACCAACGTGATATATGACGCCAAGTTTCCACTCGAATGGGTCATCTTCAAGCTCAAAGGATAGAGCTTTCGTTCGAACAGATATCCGTGGAACCTTCTTGGCAGGCTCCGGGTGCTTTCCTAGGACGTACTCGTTTGAGCGCGTCTTGAATCGGTGATGTAACTGCTTAATCGCCTTGTTTGTGTTGATGATATTGTCAAAGACTTTGTACATTGCCAGACCGTGAGGAACACCGACGCGTATGAAATCCGTGGCGACATCAATTGTCTTTTCATTAATCGTACCATGCTGTGTCTTCTTTTTGGTGTGGCGAAGATCGACTCTGATACTGCTGACATTGGCGATGCGTGCCCAGATACGCTTGAGATGTGGTGCTTCAACATGCAGGCGAGCAAGATCAGCTCTTAGGAACGGTGCTGACCATCTATGTTTGCCTCCCGATACCTCATAAATTTGCAGCATCATCATGGGGTCGTGGGGCATCTGAGCTTTTACCTGAACATAGTGTGCTTTGATATCGACAGCAAACAATTCTGCATCCAAGGGAGCTGGTGTTTGCTCATAAGTTCGTTCAGTCTGAGCTGGGTTGGCATGCTCTGCAACCTGGGTTTGTAGAGGTACAGGTCCCAGAAATGCTTCCTTCACAACGAAACCTCCGACGCCAATCGAGTAGTATTTGTATAGGGAGAAATCTAAAAAGAAGGCCCGAATGACGGAGTGGATGTGGAATAGCGGCCCTTGTTGGTCTCTGGAGGTGCTGAAAGCAACTTCGAGTCTGGGCACGGAGAGGAATGGGTTTGGCTCCCATGCTTCGGCTGATTCAATTATAAAGCCATCAAAGCCCTTAATGTGACACGCTAGGCGTCTGCCATCCGTCGGATCAGTGTAATGATGTTTTGAGTGAGACTGTTGAGTCGAGACACTCTTTCCCGTCGAAAAGTGTTCATCATATCGGACAGAGGTGCTAATCTTTCGACTTTTAGGCCTTCGGCTGGCGTTTGATTTTGCGGAGGTATACTGAGCAGACCATGATTCAAGCTCAAGGGCGACCCCTCTAGTTTGACCTGAGACACTACCATCAATACCAGCCGCTTCGAAACTACAGCCAGATCCTTCAAACGTTGCTTCGATAAGCCAAGCTGGGATCTTTCGTAGGAATGCAGTGCGAGGGGGCTTTGGAGCGGCGAGTGTATCCAGCGAAGAGTGACTTCTGAAGTGCCTTACTATGTTATAGATAGCTTTGCTTACTTCTTCTCGAACCATGAGCACGGAGAAGGTCCGCAGATTGCCCTTGAGGACAACAGACACTTCCGTCGAGGCCGTAAGTTCAACTTTGAGTTCCAAAGCCTCCGTAATAATAAGATTGTGTGTGGCACCAGTCGAAGCCTGGTAATAGAGCTTATGTGACAAAACGCGAAAGCTCGAGTCGAGGGAGTATAAAAGTTCTCGTCCTGCCGAATGGAATGACTCAAGGTCAAGAGAAATAGACGATACTGACGAGATTATCATGTCATACTCGCCAGGGCCCGCATGGGCAGGATTGGCAACCGGTAGGACAAATCTGAGTACCGGTTCTTGTACAGAAAATTTGATGCTGGCTTTGGGAAGCAGCCTTGATATGAGGCGATGGCGATTTTGAGGAGTCTCGTGTGGCGAAGACTCATGAGTCTGGGCAACTGCCAGGAGCTTAATGAGATGCTGAGGGGCTAGATCCAACGAAGGGGAGGTAACAACCAGGTTTGCAAACAGAATATTCGTGTTTCTCTCAGCAACATCTCGATCTTGCGTGAAGCTCATGGTCTTCGCCGGTAAGGTGGTCCGGATGGTAGTGGTCGCCATGGGAATGTACATGATCCTGTTTGGTCGAGAATCATCTTCGTCCAAGCTGACCGAGATAGACAAAGCCGCAAGGAGCGCCTGGTGGGCAATGTCTGCACGGTGGAAATACATACGATGAGCTGGAGAATTTTGCTCCAGGCGATGAAGATCGACGCCGATTTCGTGCACCACCACATTTGCGATCAACGGCAGATTGGCTTGCCTAAGCGATTCGATTTCTTTCGAAACTCGCACAAAACTCATTCCAACCTGGACCTCCTGTACACTTTGTAGGGTCGAACGAAGGAATTCTTTCGAATCGGCAACCGTCTGAACAATTGCCGCCTCGCGACTTCCAGGGTTATCGAGTTCTCCTGCCACATCTTCAAAAGAGATCTCCTCAATTGGACTCAGTGATTCAGGTCGATCAAGCGGTCTCGTTAGCTTCTTGCCTTTGCGTGAGAAACGGATGATATCGTCCACGGGCACATAGAGGCGGCCACCCTTGATTGCGATCGAGGTATCTCGAAGACCTTCACGGTCCTTGTACAAGAGCCCATGAACATTGATTGTCATAGTATCGAGTATTTCGATCGGATCTCGTCCACCAACGCCCAATAGTATGCTTCTGATGGTGAAAACCCATTCCGCAGGTTTCTGATCACCCAGCGGGTCCTTCTTGTGTCGGAAGAGTCGCCCACGGTCCAGGAGCTTTCGTCGCGTATACACCGCAGTCGTGAATGATGAGATCTGCACGTAGCCAACCCCCACGATCTCGGCCGAAGTGTTGACAGCATTGATGTCGAACATGCGTAGGACATGGATTTGACGATGTAAGCGCTTAATGCTCTCTTTGATCTTGGTAAGCCGCTTCCACAGTTGAGTTTTTCCACGAGACGGATCTTTACTCTGTCCATGCTTGTCCTCGGCGTGGCCCTGCTCCGATGCAGACTTGTCGGGTTTCGACTTTGCGGGTGCGGGTTCCAAGGCAGCAGGGTCAAGGGTCACCTTGAGCTCTTCAAACACGATACTGATCCATGTTGGTTGTGCAAAAGTTGGCCGATGTATGCTGAGTCCGAGCCCTCGCAGATCAATCCGTAACCCTTCTCTTGGAGCGTATGAGATATGTCTTAAGCTGAAGTAGCCTATGCGCTGAATGGATATGCCTGTTCCAATGCGTATGATTGCAAGGACGATGAAGGACGAGAGATAGAGGAGGAGGCAGAAGGCGGCGACCGATGTCGCATTGACAAGAGGCATAGCGACACTCCAGCACTACACGCGGCACCTTCGCTGCACAAATAGAGACAGCTAGATCCTGACGTGCGACCGGTCATGTCATCTCAGAGGAAATACTAGAGGCGTGGAGTCAAACTGCTGGTCCCGCTGGGGGCACATAGTCAACAAGACCTTCACCATGCCTTGCTCTTGAATCTCTTGAATGACCGGAAGGCTTCAAAGTAGGCAGGATCGCAGTGGCAGTCGAGGGATCGTCTTTCGATGCGATGTCTTCGTACCGGGAGCTTTTCACACGTCTATATGTACTTATGCGGGGATTAGAAATGACCTCGAGCTCGCCGGTGAAATTCCCAGCGATTGCGCGCAGGGATCTGAATGGCGGGTGAGGGAATGGTGGGAATTCGCGGGACGAGGGACAGTTTGGAGGACTCTGGAAGTGGTGAAAACGATTGCCGGCGAGCCCGACAAATATCAGTGCTCAAAAACAACCATGGTAAACGACGGAACCAGACAAAGAGTGGATTGAGGCGCAGCAGATACGAAAAGACAAAAGCTGGTGAGTGACTGGCGAACTCGTGGAGGAGGAAAGCGGAGTCGCGACATTCCCCTTTGCAGGTGGCACATTGGCTCCCCAGCGCCTGGCGCCTCCCAGAAACAGCGTTTTGGGTTCTGCATATGCAGCCTAAAGCAGCTATTCAAGGGTGACTCAGCCAGTGTAGAGATGATCAAGCTCAAATGCTTATTGAAGCAACCCCTCCTTGCCCTCTATTTGGCACCATATCGTGACAGTGACGCCTCGATCTTGTTCTACATACTGCGTGGCATGCTTGTCAACAATGCAGCTACACTAACATGATCCCGCCAAAAGCATGGGTGAAGGAGATAGGCTCTGGCATCCAGGCGCCCTGATTTCCCGCTCGTCTCTGCTCGGGCGAGATCTCCATCTTTATGTGAGTGCATCATCATCCACCTCTACATTTGGTTGCAGTCCCTGGTCCGTTCTGAATCAGGAATATGCGGGTCGAGCGCTGACATCTTCTACCGAAACTCTCGAAGACATCGCCTACGAGTCCCTGGCGCTGCGTCTCTGTGCACTTGGACTTGCTTATGACGATACACCCGCACTACGAATGCGATGGTGTTCGAGTCCTCCAAGTACCGGCATGTCTTTTCGGCGCTGGAGGTGTTATACCAATCCGCCTTCTTTATCTAGGGCGATTGTCTAGCGTCCTTTGATATATAGAAGCTGGTAGAGGGGGTCGTCACAGTTTGCGCCGTAGTATTGATGAAGCCCCCAACGAGGCAAGACTTCTTCAGGCAAGACAAAGCTCTCAGCTTGGACGAATGCTGCTTGGCTCTGTTTGGTTGTGGAGATAGTTTTTCCGTGCAGTCTGCAATTCAGCTATTTGATCGTCCAGTAATGCAATCTCGGTGTTGACTTTGAAAAGTTTGTCGAGTAGCAAGTCCTCATATTCTTTGTCGGAAAGCGTTTTGACTGGAAGCCACGAAGTCATCTTTTGTCCCAGTGTCGAAGGTTTGTCAGAAGTAGAATGTGAAGTTTGCATCGCGTTCATCAATGTTTGACAGCCAGCAGCAACAACTCCGAACATGATGCTTCCTTTAACCATGACTCCTCGGCCCACTGTGAGAGGTCAACGAAGTCCATCTGCGTGAGGACTCGACATACCAAACCTCGACCATACTGCCCCAGAGCATGAACCTGCAACCCCACTAGCAGCGATTTTATCTACCCTCCTTTCTTTAGAAAGGGGACCCAACAGTAAAAGATTCCGGGTGTCTATAAAACCCTGTTAGACAAGTCCTGCATCTCAAGAAGATGGGGGCGGCAGACAGAAGAAAGTGCTTCCTGTAGCGAACCATTGAGTCGCTGCTAGAGTTGTGAATAGAATCGGACTTGATGTTTGGATGAGAACTCCGGCGATCGTTCCATACGCAAAACCACATGCGCCTGGTGACCATAGTTAGAGAGTCTGCTTCGACCAGGAAGGTGACACATTCCATACCGATTGCAGCCCCAGAATAGAGTGACGGGACCAACGGCTTCAACAGAATATTTTGCTGATCATTCGGATGAGGAGCTCCGGCTACAGCCTCCATCATGATTAAATGAACAGATTTCAAAATGGGTATGAGGATAACAGATCAAAAGTCTCAAAGCATTCCAATGGTTGATCTCGAGCAATGAAAGGCGGAAAGGAGTTGCGCGCCAAGGCCCTACTTTTCAGTCAGACGCTAAACCATATTTAGTTAGAGCGTGCCGCCTCTTTTGGGATTTGAGGACGAGAATCTCTCTGCCGCCGCAGCAAAACCTCTCAGACATTTCCCATATATCAACTACGCCGCCATCCCACGAGGCGGACATCTCACCATCAAACGAACACTTCCAAATCTTCCACCTGTCCAGTCTGAGTACGTCTGCGTCGTACTTAGGCTCGACGTCCTCGCACACCTTCATTCAGCAGGGGTCGCACATTTTCAGTGCGCCTGCTGATATTTCGCAATCATGGGTATGAGCGACATGTTCAACCAGGCCAGGCGCTATGGCTTGGTATGAAAGATCTGCGCGCTGACGCTCTCTAGCTCCGAAAAAGAACCAGAAGATGTCCCTCGGGACCTTCTTGCAGGACGAGAGTGCGTTTCCCGAACTGCTGGGCGCAGCCAATCTCAGTTGCTAACCTCTGATAGACTATGGCTCCTGGGCGGACGAGATGGAAGACATGCCTCTTCCTAGTAAGGTCGCCTTTATTTGTGGTCTGCTTTGGCCGAAGGCTGACACTTTTCTGAAACTATAGCTGCCGACACGCGACCTAGCTATGGGTCTGAGCGCCGGGCGTTTAGTACGACCACCGGCATGGGCAATGGCTTTCCAGGTCAGTCCAAAAATGAAGATTCGTGTAGCGACAAGATGCTGACTTTCGGCCATTACAGAACGACGCGACACTTTCCCTGCTCGAGAACAACTTCCCCTCCCCACCCAACCTCCCTACACGGCCCACCTTGCAAACCTGTCTTTCGACGCCACCCAAGGCGATATCAACGATTTCTTCAAGGACTGCGCAGTCACGAATGTCCGCATCGTGGAAGACAAGCTTGATCGCAAGCCCAAGGGGTTCGGCTACGTCGAATTTGCCACATTAGATGGACTTAAGGCTGCACTAGCCCTCAGTGGTAGTAACTTGGCCGGCCGTCAGGTCCGTGTCAGTGTTGCCGAACCACGTGAGTTATCCAAAGCTTCAACTCGCGATTGTACTGACCTTCTTTGTAGCCAAAGAACGACAAGATACTCGGGATTTCAGCGACTGGTCGCGAAAAGGACCTCTTCCTGATCTGCCCAACCAGCGCCGCGTGTCTGACAGACCCGGAGGAGGTTACAATGGGCGAAGCTTCGACAACGTTTCCGACGCTGGTAGTGAGCGAGGCAACAGGCGCGGCTTTGGTGGTGGCGATGATGGTAAAGTCCGAGATTTTGGCAATTGGGAGAGAAAAGGCCCGCTATCGCCGATGACTCCCGGTCCCCAAACTCTGCGAGAGGGTGGCAGGCAAGGAAGCAAAGAAGGCTACAATTTTCGCAAGAATTCTCCGTCATGGGGCGAGGGAAGGTCTCAAGACGGATCGCGCCCTCCGCGTCGCGAATTTACTGAACGGCCACCTCCAGAACGACAGCCAACGGCCTCTGAGCTCGATAATCAATGGCGCTCTCGGATGAAGCCCGATGCTCCCAAAGTGCCCACCCCCGAGGCTAGCGAACCCTCATCTCCTGCTCCTCCAGCAGCACCGGCAACACGACCCAAACTGAATCTCCAAAAAAGAACCGTTTCCGAAGCCGATCCCATGTCTTCTCCAGCTCTTATGTCAGATTCGAAGGCCAGCCCATTTGGAGCTGCTCGGCCTGTCGATACCGCGGCGAAGGAGAAAGAAGTTGAAGAAAAGCGACAACTTGCGGTGCGACAAAAGAGAGATGCCGAGGAAAAGGCCAAGGCCGAAAAGGCAGAAGAAAAACGTTTAGCCAAAGAGAAAGTGGAAGCAGATAAAGGCAAAGAAGTCGTTGGCAAGGAGAACAAAGAGGCAAAGGTGACTGCTAGCACGGAGGAGGATGAAGAAGAAGATGCACAGCCAACGCCAAAATTCGACATCTTACGACGAGCCGATACGGGTACGAATGATATGGTTGCTAATGATGAAAATGACGAAGGGGAGCAGCAAATTCAACCAACAAACGACAAAGCGGTGAAACCTAAGGAGATTGTGCGAACGCCTACAGCACCAAAGGCTAATGGTTCCTGGCGAAATGGGCCGGCGAACCATCCTCCAGCGGATAGCACAACAGCAGAGCTTGAAGCCGATGGCTGGAGTACTGTTTCAAAGCCAAAGAAACAGAGCAACCGCAGATACGGCCCGTCCAGGGGTGCTGCATCTTGACGGATAATCGTGTTCGCATTAGCGGTCACGCCAACTCTGTTTAGCAACAATTTATTTGGGTGGCTCGCTCACTACTCTACTGTACATCAGTTCTCTCGCCTTCACCGGCCAATCTGCGCCTGTCGAAGACACTCCGGATACGAGAATCGGTCCCGGCACAATTTTGGCTAGCACCGCCCATCTTCACCTTTCGCGTTCAACATACACAAGATTTGAGGAGTTTGCGTGTGTTATCCAGCATCAAGGAGTCTGGGCGGAAAAGTGTGGTATTGCAGCTTGAGCATTCGAGGTAGGATGGGCTGCACACCGGGACAAAAGCAAAAAGGAAGAGACAAGCTTCTCGACTCTCACTGAAACCGACGCATGTTGTTCATCACTTGAACTGGGAAACCCAGCAGACTCTGAGGCTTGTTAGATGACCGTGACATAGAACAGGTATTCCACTTTCAACGATTTGATGGCTTCCAGATCAGTGACTTGTGCGTAACATTCGGTCTTTGCTATGTACGATGCCATTGCCATTGCCATTGCCATTGCCATCGTCTGCGTCAGAGTAGTTTGCTCCAGTCTGTCCATGCCTGTCAATACATACTTCAAGTGCACCTAAACATTGATGCAAGGACACCGGCGTGTCCTTCAGGTTCAAGTATATGCTCAGCCTCAGCCTCGTGATTAGTTGGTTGGCCAATCAGAGAGCATGATTCAATTTAGCAGTGACAGTCATAATCACGCCAAGGCCACAGCTCTTGATTTTCAGACAGTGGGCTTCAGCACTCACGGGAAAAAAGTCATCCTTTCATCAATTTCTTTACAGCTTTTTGGAGATGGACTCAGAAATATGGCCAAGGGGGTCGATGAGCTAGTTGAAGACCTAGTCTCATCAATTGCGATCGCCGGTCATCAAGGTAAAGTCATGATCTGTGCCCCAGTCTGGTTTTCCTGCTGAATTTGCCGCAAAATCTGAGCGGGCGCTTTGCCATTGTCCCGCTCTGCCCCACCTTGGATGCATTCCACTGACAGCTAAACTTGTACAGGAGTGAGCATCAATGACATTGTGACGTTGATCTCAGCCTTCTATGATAAATCAGAAAAAGAGTCAACCCCGGCTCCGTTGCAACCAGCTGAGGCTACACCCATCGCCGCAGCTCCTCCTTCGACTCGTGGGCCTAACGTCTCTGTCGATCGACAATTTCTTGCAAAGGTCTGGTCATGGCTTGGACGACATCCAGATGTCTCCATCGGTGACAACAGGTGCTATAATACGACCACACTAGCTCAGATCGAAGCCGAATTTCCAGATTATGTCGCCAGCGGTGTCCCGGACAAGGTCAATGAGGATGAATCACAGCCAGATAATACAACACCGAAACGGCAGACAAGCCATAAGAAGTCCCGTCTGTCTCAAGGCCCGCGGATCTATCTCAACGAAGAACGACTCTATGCCATAATATGTGGACATCCCCCAGACACCAGCAAAGTACCCCGCCTCGAGTTCGAGCTTCTCTCGCACATCGCTGCCACGAAGTCCGGAGGTATCTTGCAGGGGGAGCTTACGAAGTTATCTGGCCAGGATAAGCGGTCGGTCCCAAAACGAACGGACGCCCTGCATCGCAAAGGTTATATCGTCAAGGAAGCCGTATTCTACAGGGGGAATCGCACAAGCCGTCTCACGCTAAAGAGGTTTATCAAAGAGGATGCAAGCGATATCGATGAGTCTCCCCAACGCGGATCAAGCGTGCAAGATGTTGTTCGCAGGATCTTTGACGTCTTATCCCGTCAAAGTCTCATCTCTCAGAAGGACCTTGCGGACGAGCTATGTCTGGGATCACCTGCAGAATTCGCCGTCCTTCAGAAGACCATTCGACGGCTTGAGATTCTTAAATGTGTGAAAAGAGTCCGGACCGCTGTTGGGCCATCTGCTACAACCAGCGACTTGGAGCTATACGTGCAGTTCCTTCGACATGCGGAATTGGAAGATCTCCAGATTTTTAACACAGAAACTTTGTCTCTAGACCAAACAATTGCGGAGGTGACCCCAGCGCACGAAACGCAAAACTCAGCTGACACAATTATCTTACAATCTCCGATTGTTGAGCATTCCGATGCGCCATCGCCAGGCCTATACAGACCGGCAAGATGGAATCCTGATCGCTTGATGCCTAACGTCCTTGTTGATATCGTCCACTCTGCTGGCGCGGATGGCCTGACCAATATTGTACGTCCTTTGAATAGCTCAACATTGACATTGGATCTATCATTGACTGACCATGGGTAGAATGCGCGGCGAACCATTACTGGCGACTTCATGCGCCGGCAGCTAGAGGCTCTTCTGCACCGTCTGTCTGTTCAATCCCTACTCATCCAACCTCCCAGTCTCCGACACCTGGCTATCGTCCGTTGGGTTGTGACAGAAGATGGCCTTACAAAATACATTCATTGTTCCTGGGATGCGTTCAGGGATCTGGTTAATGAACATGACCTGGAACCGTCGAGTATTCCTGGTGCTAAGCAAGCTTTGGATTCTATCGTCACAGACAGAGGCCGCTCGAAAGATGGTACAGCGGGTCGACCAATTTTCAGTACTGATGAGTTTGGATTTCCCCTGCAAAATCCGCCGATACTGCAGGTCCGGGGAGGTGAAGCCGCATTTTCCGATCTCGTGCGCTCTGCTGCAGCCAGAGACATTGAGCCACGGCTAGGAGAATATGTAATTGTCGAAGAAGGCAAGCAGCTTACTCTGGATGTGCGCCATCGACTAAAAGCACCGGTTTCGCCTTCAACCGCTGTTCAGTCCGAACCACCCTCCGCTTCTCGAAAATCAAGGAAACAGAAATTAGGTCTCAAGCCTGACGAAAATATCATACGCGGCCGGCCTCGGAAGTATATGCGAGGTACAGAGAAATTCTGGCGCACCCAATTGAAACAAATCAAGATGGATACCAATGTCGACTCGGTGAACGCGGGAAAGGGCCTCATGGATGACCCTCTTTGCAGAGAGTTGTATACCCACCGTCCTGAGCATTTTGATGAAACTTTAGTCGAGGCAATAGCCGCTAAGTTGCCTGTCCCGATCGGACCACGAGACATAGATGACGACTGGGTTGCCTTGACAAAAAAGATGCTTGACCGACCATCTGACGGCATATACATGTCCCTGAGAGGCTTACGATTCGACGACTACAGAAAACTCTCCCAGGTCATGATCTTTAAATCTCCGCGCCTATCATCAATTGATCTCAGTGACCGAAGCAAAGTTCACCCTTTTCGATTCATTTCCTCTAGTGCATCGCACAGCTTCAGTTACCGTCGTTATTACCCCAGCACTCCGTCAGATATGCACCCTATACCCCGGGTGGTCTTGAGTACAAGGAGACAGAAAGAGGCACAGTTGCGTCACACCGGCGAGGGGAAGAAAATTGGACCTCGTCTAGGGATTTTCCTCGAAGACTTGCCGATTCCAGCGTTGTCCAGTATGCGAGATCCTGCGAAACAGCACGATCCACTTGAGCTATCAATCGACGTAACAGCCGAGGGAATCCTTAACCCTGACTCCCGGGATAGTACAACATCACCCGTAGATGAGCCTGGTCCAGTTCAGGAAACACCAAACAAGCGTAGAGAAGGATTCAGTCGGACCCCAAGAAAGGACGACATTCGAGCCGCCGTCTCTAGTGACTTTGTGTTTCCGAACCAGAAACCCGAGAATTCGGATCAAGCACTCACAAGACCGCTTCGAAAGCGAAAGCTGACCGAGAAAGCAGCAGCCTTGTTGACCACTAACCAAGATCCGAAGAAGCGTAAATTCTCTGAAAGTCAATCTGTAGCTTCCGAGCGCTCTACGGCCGTGCAGTCCCCTAGGATACTTCCACAGTCAACAGATGTCCTCGAACACGCAGATGAGTTTTTGGCGGAAATACGGGGGGCTACTCCTGCTGAGACTCTATCATCGAGCCCGGAACTATTACGCGACCAGACACCAAAGCCAACTCTTGAAAATGTAGTCTCGAGTATTACGCCGCAAGCGACACCAGCCAGAGAAGAGTCTGGCTCAATGATGAATACAAAAACTGTCGAACACCCCGCGGAGGATGACACAAAACGCTCTCGATCTGTGAGACGTCCGGATAAGGCCACATATCAGAAGTACACCCGCGGGGCCAACTCTCTGTGCCGCAGGATAATCCTAGAGCTTCTTGACGAAGTATCTGGGGTTGCTCCGAATGACGCATACACCCTGCGGCGTGCATCAACAACACGCTGGCAAGAAGCTGGAGAGGAAGATCGGCCGTTACTCAAAACCATCAAAACAGTTATCAAACATATGTACGAGTCTGGTCAGCTACAACAGCTTACATTCTCCTTTCGAACGAAATCTGGAGTCATGTCCACACGCTCGGTCATTTCCTTACCGCACGTCGACTCGAAGTCGTTTGTAGTTGAAGACGTCAAGCGGAAGATGATTGATGCCGATCCTCTTGATTTTATTCCTGCTCGGTTCAAGATTGAGGAATCACGTGCCCCGCTGTTCAATAAGAACTTCTTGAGCAAACCATCTGAGGATGACGAGCCAGCACGAAGACGACGAAGAACAGGCACAGCCGATGTGGAAGTTACTGCCGACGACAGAAGCACAAGAAGCCAGTCGAGGGTGGTGTCACCACCTTTACTCCTGCCAGAGACAGCTGCAACGGGATTTTTGACTCTGAAGGTTCCTTCGTTGGGTTCGCTGGGAATTGTCCGTCTTCACAACTGGCGCACTGATTGTCCAGTACAGGCCTTGCTAACCGACGAGTCCGAGTTGAACCCATGGAGATTGAGTGCACGATTAGCATCAGCACGCCGGCGAAGAAAGCGAAAGCACGACCAACGGCGCGTTGGTCAATCGATTGTCTGGCACAACTTCCCTTCGTCGCTAAGAGATATTCTGCAAGTCTCAGAGCTCAAGCTGGATTACAAGAATTTCGTTTCAGATGACAAAGACTGGCAACGGTTTGCGTGCGAGGTAGAAGGCGTGCGTGCCTGGGAGGAACAGGATCCGGGATCGGCTTGCTCGACGAGGTCTCAATACGCCTTCATTAATCATAGCCCAACAGTCGCTATCTATGTCTACGCAGCCCTTCCTCCTGATGTAAAATTTGCGGCACTAGTTGCGTTCGACGAAGATGGCGTAGAGCTGGAGACATCCTTTCCACCTCTCACGTCATGGGAACCTTTTACGGTCGCCTTACAGAGCTCACCCATGGAAATGTCACGAATCGCGGCTTACAACGCAACGAGATCACAGCCAATGCCATCACCTGATGATGTTGACCAGTCTGGGAAACCTCGGCGAGCAGCTAAACGCAAGAGGGTAGAGGTTGACACTCCTTTTAACCCCGCGACGAATCCCACGGCTAAGAGACGAAGAAGGACCCGAGCAATTCCAGCTTCGGAACGAGACGCTCTATCGATACTCTCCAAAATGCCATCAAAGCTCGCTCGCACTCATCGATGGGTGCAGAACATATCTGAAGATAGGCTTCAACGAATGGTGATTTCTGTAGTCGTGGTGCGCACTCTCGCAGGTGGCATTGACGGCTTCATAGATTGGACCATTGTCATGGAACTCTTCCCAAGCCGCAGGGATGGGGTGCTCAAATCCAGCTGGGACATCCTATCAGACATATATCGTTCGGATATAGACAGTCTCACAGATGAGTTTCAGGTCAAATATATCGAAGCTCTTGAGTCTGGAGAAGTCTCATCTGTGAATTTCGACGACTTGAAGGCAACTGACTGGAGTGGGATTGTCAATTGGGCATTGAAAAGTCTCGACCGCTTCAGCTTAAAAACCATCATGGACCTTCCAGACAGTCGTGGCGACTTTCTTGGATCTTACACACTGGACATCGAGGAGCGCAAGAATTTCCACGATTTACTTCCCTCTGATCGTTTTCACATCAGAGAAGAAGTAGTCAATTCATCAATTTTCGGAGTCTCGCACGATGATGGCCTAGGTAATCAAAACTTCAGCCTTCTGCGATACCAGCCACGATTCGAGATTGATATCAGCGACACAGACATACGCATCGCCAAAACCTGGGTGCTCGCAACAGTCTTCACACCGGATTCCGTGTTCGTACCCGATTTGGTCCAACAGAAGCTTTCGACATTGTCGTCCTCTCCGCAAGATTGCGAAGTTCTCCTCAACCGAGTGTTGAAATTGCTGGAAGATCAACGATTCATTCAACGCAGGCCCTATTCTCGGCGACCAGCGGAAAGCTCGCAAGCAATTCGCGGCTGGGAACGCCACCCGAAATTTTTGGAGCGGTTCGAGGAACGCAGTATGATCAATCCGACGATGCTTCTTGAGGCGGCACAATACAAACTTGACTTGCTTGACGCTGCGTTTGCGAAAGGGGACTCGATAATTTTTGTGAAAGATGGCATGGTACCTGAGGGTCACATGCTGGCAATGCTGAATCTCATGGCGGTTGGTTTTGTTCAAGCGCATGCCGGAGTCGATGTACCGAGATCACGGTATGGGATCGATCACGAGCGCGTGGGATACAGGACCAAGGGACTCGATAGGAGATTGCTGGATTTCAGCGTCGAGATCAGACCGGTTGAAGGGGCGTACGTCTTTGGCGATCCGATGCCAGACGCACGCAAGGTACCGATTCCCCGCGGCAAAGCGGACGAGGTACGAGGACCCATTCCGCCGTGGATCAACATTCATGGCGATATCAACGTGGCGTTATGGGAGATTTTCCTAGCCAGTACCCTTGGGCTTGTGGCGCTGATACCAGGAATATCAGCGCAGAATATTTCAAGGGCGTTTGGACTGCGGGTGGATCGGCTTGAGGTTGAGATGATTATGCAATGGGCTGTACAGGCCGGCTTCGCGGAGTTGGATGCAAGCCAAAAAGGATACCAGACCTTGGAATGGTGGTGGATGTGTATTTGAACATGATGCTGGCGGATCTTTATTGCACTGGCGGAGTTAGCAGCGAATACCCAGGTCTATTGTATTAACATAGGGAGGTTCCGCGATACTGGTCCTGTTTCTGGATTCAGAGAGGACACGTACTAGCGAAACCATGCGGATCACTGTGCATAGTATGAAGCAGTATTAGAAGGATGTTATTAAACCTGTAGTGGTAAGGACTCGTGCCTGGCGAGGACCAGCGGAGTTTATTGATGCAGCTCGGCTTTTCTCCGAAGCGCATCTTGCATCTCCAACTTCCATGAGGCTGCGACTTTGATTGTCAATGATGAATTGATTATTACTCCTGCCTGCAAAGAGCTGCCCTCGATCTCCACGGCTTGCCTGCTTGTCACAGTCCTCAATTTTTGATGCTGCAGGAAATAGAAACGACTGGTCATTACTTCCATTTGCTAATCTGAAAATGAGCGGCGCATGCACCGCCGGTACCCCTCAATAATACTAATCCTACCGACGACGCAACGACCGCCAGCATGTCCTATGTCGTGCCTATTCATCGACCCAGTGGTGTCCGTCATGCTATCAAGCTACACTTTCTAGAGTCGAGTGTCGACACTCTCGTTGTTGCGTGAGTGAGGCTCCACACCATGAACGCCTGGCTTCAACTGACTCTTTGATCTAGGAAGGCGAATCGTCTCGAGATATACGAACAAGGACCTGAAGGTCTGACCCTGTTGAGCACGAAAACCGTCTACGGCTACATCACCATCCTCGAGAAGACCCGCCCTGCTGCATCTGCGACAGACCACCTCTTTGTCGGCACCGATCGATACCAGTATTTCACCTGTTCATGGAATGCAGCTACGAGACAGCTACAGACTGAGCAAAGCTATGTCGACCTCGCAGATAAGGTGCTACGAAGTTCTCAAGAGGTGGACAGATGTCACATTGATCCCACAAGGCGGTTTATGACGCTGGAATTATACGACGGAGTAGTGTCAGTGGTGCCTTTCGTCCAACCCTCGTCAAAGCGAGTGAAACGCGATGCTTCTTCAAGTACTCAGGTCGGAAGTTTAGGCGACCCAGTCCAGGTCAGGATCGAGGAACTATTGACGCGGTCTTCTGCCTTCCTGGAAGCGGACTCCGACTCCAAGGACAATCCTAAACTTGCCATCCTCTGGGAAGACAATTTGGAGAACCCTCAGCTGACATTGCGAGAGCTGAAATACCGAGCCGGTGGGGAGCAAGCCTCGGCCGACCTGGAGAGGGTGGCTGAGTTGAAGGGCGACCAGCTCGACAAAGGAGTGAGCCATCTCATCCCTGTATCTATGCCCTACAAAGGTTTTCTTATCCTGGGCGACCATGCAATTCGATATGTGGATCGAGATCTGATCAACGTAATAACCCAGCCTCTAGAAGACCAGTCGACTATCTGGACATGCTGGACCAAAATCGATGATCACCGGTGGCTTCTCGCCGACGACTACGGCAAGCTCTTCTTCCTCATGATCGAGACTAGCTTTTCCGATGTAATCTCATGGAGACTCGATCCTGTCGGCGTGGTTTCCAAGGCTTCTTGTCTCATTTACTTGGACGAAGGCTATGTCTTTGTGGGCTCACATTCAGGGGATTCCCAAGTGGTCCACATCGAAGAAGAGGGCGTCCGCATTGTGCAAACCTTTCCCAACATCGCACCCATTCTCGACTTTTCCATTATGGATCTAGGCCGAGGTGCTGAGAGTGGGGCGGCTGCTGAATTCTCATCTGGCCAGGCTAGAATTGTGGCCGCTTCCGGTGCCTGGCAAGATGGGACTATTCGCAGTGTCCGGAGTGGTGTCGGGCTCGAAGAGATCGGCACTATCGGTGAGATTTCCCATATTACAGACCTCTGGGCCGTGAGTTCGACGGGCGATGGTGATGTTCAAGACACTCTGATTGTTTCATTCGTGGACGAGACACGAATATTCACTTTTGATGCAGAAGCTTCGGTGGAAGAAGTGGATGACTTCCACCATTTGGAGTTTTCCCAGCCAACATTGTTTGCCGCGAATCTCCCAGATCGCAAGCTCGTCCAGGTATTCGAGACAGGCCTGAGGATAACCGACCTTGAATCAGGTATGCTCACTGCTGAATGGAAGCCACCAGATGCAGGAGCCAAGGTCACGGCAGCAAGCGCAAATTCCGTACACCTCCTTGTGGTGGAAGGCGGCCATACATTACACGTCTTCCACGCAGCCACCAACGATGCGAAACCATCAGTCTCCAAAGCGTTTCCAGCCAACTCACAGGTATCCAGTGTAACTGTGCCGGACATGCAGAGCAACATTTGCATTGTCTCATTCTGGCAGACAGCCTCTGTTGCAATTCTTGATCTCCATTCGCTCGAGACGCTTCAAACACAGTCCCTTGGGATACCAGGTACCGATATTCCTCGATCAATCATTGTCACCAACATCATTCCTGACTCCCCTCCAACTCTATTCGTCGCAATGGCCGACGGTACTGTCGTTTCTTTCTCATTTGACCCCACCAGGAATACGCTGGCCAGTATGGGGAGGATACTCCTCGGAACAGAACCGGTGTTCTTCAAACAGCTACCCAAAGACAGCCGATCAAACTCGTCCAACATTTTTGCTTCGTGCGAGCAACCGTCCCTGATTTACTCTTCGGAGGGTCGAATTATATACTCTGCTGTCAACGCCGACAGTGCCTCTCGAGTGTGCAGTTTCAATTCGGAGGCGTATCCTGATGCTATTGCCATCGCAAGTCCCAAAGAGTTGAAATTGGCTCTAATCGGCAAAGAAAGGACGACACAGCTCCAGACACTTCCCATACGTGAGACAGTGCGATGCCTTACATACGAGCCCAAGGCTCAGGTATTTGCAATGGGCTGCGTCAGTCGAGCTATTGAGGACAACGCAGAAGTACTGCTAAGCTCGGTAAAGCTTGCAGACGAAGTTAGCTTTAAGGAACTTGATTCGATCGGGCTACAAGACAAGGAATTGGTGGAGTGCATTATTGCAACCGGCTCCTTTGAAACCGAAGATGATTCTCTAGCGGACGGGCAGATGTTTGTAGTTGGTACCAGCATCTTAGAGGAGGCCGAACATGGCGAAGACATCCTCAAAGGCCGAATATTGGTGTACGAGGTCAACAAAGAAAAGAAATTCCGGGAAGTGACTTCGATCAAGGTCAAGGGCGCTTGTCGTAGTCTCGCCATGTGCGAAGGCAAGGTAGTGGCTGGGTTGGTCAAAACGGTGAGATGATGACTTTTTTGTGGTGTGCTTTGAGTGCTAATTTTTTTTTCAGGTTGTTCTCTACGGTCTTGTTCCTTCATCAAGTCGAGATGACCATTCCCTCAAGCTCGAAAAGCTCGCCAGCTACCGCACTTCAACCAATCCACTTTCCCTCGCAGTCATGCCCGCGTCATCTGACAGGCCAGCCTCGATCGCCGTTGCCGACCTGATGAAGTCTCTATCCATTCTACAAGTCGACTCAAACGACCGACATTCGTCGACGGGGTATGGATTAGTGGAGGTTTCTCGTCACTTCGCCACACTCTGGTCGTCTGCAACCGCGGCGATTATGGAAAACGAATGGGTAGTGGCAGATATGGAAGGAAATTTGATCACTCTCCGCCAGGTTCCCGACAACTCCGGGCCGATAAGGCCCAGCCGGCGCCTGGAAGTGTCAGGAGAGTTTCGACTGGGGGAAGTCGTTAATAAGATCGTCCCGTTCTCATCAAGCCCTACGCAAGCGAAGGAAAGTTGGGCCAAATCCGCCAACGATCCAGAGCAGATCAAAAAGTTGGCACGAGAAGGACCTCCAGTGACGCCGCGTGCGTTCTTGGCCACGATCGAAGGGAGTATCTACATGCTCGGGACTATCAACCCGCCATACTTGCATGTCCTGCTTACTTTACAGACGGTGCTGGCTAGTCGAGTACAAGCGCCCGGGTACATGCCATGGCACAAATTCCGGGCATGGAAGACCGAGGTGGCCGAAAGGGACGAACCCTTCCGAGTTGTGGATGGGGAGATGCTTGAACAAGCCTTGCTACAGCTTGGAGATGACGATTTGGAGCAGTGTCTCAGGGAAGGTGGGCTCCTGGGTGGCGAAGGAAGCGCTGTGCAAGGCGAGGAAGTGACGGTTCAGGACGTGAGGAGGTGGGGAGAGGAGTTGAGAAGATTGTGCTAGCAATAACGCAAAGACAGAAAGATATCAGGAAACCACCGGATAAGTCTCGATGGGAAAAGAGTCATATACGATGGGTGTGCCTGTTCATTCTTCTGTGTTTTTTACTCTGATTCGTCCTATCCAAGCTTGGTCTACCATACCCTGGATCTGAAGGACTTCCGACAGATGATCAGAGCCCAACCTGACTGCGCATTCGAGATGTGCCTGGTTTTCCGCCGTGATGCAAGGCTGAACCACCATTTTGCACTACGTGCATCTTCGCGTGCCAGTGTGACGCTACGGTCGACTGCTACACCCGCCACCGTCGCTATTCTTCCTTATCGAGTTGAACCGTCAACAGATCCAGTAAAACCACCCCTGTTTTGCTGACGCACAAGTTAAAAAGGTCCTCACGGCATTGCGTTCGATACCCACGACGCTGCTCGAGATCACATCCTCGTCGTTATTCCGTGCTTTGGTCAGCGCTTTTGACTCTAGAGTTAGAAGCCAGACTGCCAGATCCAGCATTCTCCCCCTGGTCTTCATGACACGAAGCCAAGAGAGGTCCTCACGGCTGGCTTCTCGAGACTCTCGTCCTTGCCATCGCTTTTGACGCAAGGGATATGAAGACAAAACTGCCAGATCCAGCAATCTCACTTCTCCAGCCCCCCTGACTTGATGACACGCAGCCAAGAGAGGTCCTCACGACCGTCTGGCCGCCCAGCCAGCCGCCTGCAGCCCCAGATGCTTTTCTTCCTCGAATTCCAAGTCCTCGGTGTTTTTTTTTGGCGTCGGTAGAAGTATTGCGAATTTTCGGATATGCATGCCTTTGGTGGCAGGAATGCGATGTTCTTGATGACACAACAGAAGTATTTTACTAGTAATTTTTGTCGGAATGCATCAAAGCTGGAGCAGGTACGCACCCACACGTCTGGTGTGTTTGTCCTCCTTGCAATCCCTTCCATTCTCTCCCTCTCCTCTTTCCACCTTCAAACTTCAACATTATTTCGTCTGCTACCATCATGGTGCTCATCGTCGCCGTTGTCATTCATGCCGTGTTTTTTTTTGCGATGCGATCAGCCACCTATGCGAAAGCTAATCTTTGTCGTGCAAGACGGCATCAAAGAGCAGCGACGCATTGCCATGATCTCGGAAACATGCTCCTCAGGCTTTGGCAACAGCATCCAGACAGGTAACGCCTTACTGCTTTCACCAGCAGTGGTTGCTTGCTGCATGATGATTCATGATTCGCCATCTTTTCATACACTCCGTTTGTATACTGATCTACTAACATAGCCTTGCCATTCCCTGCCATTATGATCCTTTGCCCCGGCAACATCGCTGCCGTTTGGATCTGCTGTATATATGTTTACGCTCTTCACTTTCATCAGGTCGATCCAGCAGTGCCCAGCGGCAGTAGAGTGCAGATGCGCTACTCGTCCCGGGGTACTTAGCCCCCCTTTCCTTCCTACTTTTTCATAGTTTCCTTTCTTTTTATATCTCTATACCAGAACAGATTGAATCACACCATTCCTCCTCCTCAAAAGAATCTCTTTCCATACTCATATGTCGACCCTGCATACGCTCTTCAAAGCAGACACAGAAGAGGAGCAGGAGAGGGAAGAGAGAGAAGAGAGGGAGAGAAAAGACCAAAAAATGAATATTTGGAAGCAGAGCTCAAGGAGCAAGTGAAAATGCACGACAAAGTGAAAAAGACATCGCAAGCTGAGATACAGAAAGAAAGGAGAATGCCTCAGCAGAGAGAAAGAGACTGCAAGCCGAGATTCAACGGAAAAAGGAAAAAGTCTCAGAAGAGAGGAAGAGGATGGACCAGATTACAAAAACTAACGCAGACTCAACTGCGAAGCTCAAGAAAGAGAATGAATATCTCAAGACTTCCAAACAAAAGGAGGCAAGCAACAGTAAACAAAATATTTCGAAATTGCAGAGAGAGATCAAGAAGCTTACAAATTCTGCCGTGCGGACAGCCACTGAATTTGCACGTACAACCTCAAATTTGAAGCTAGAGATTCAAGATCTCAAGAGTTTGAACACAACTATCGCAACTAGAAGCGCCGTAACGATCTCGGAGCTAGAGAAAGCCATAATCGACCTCGGCATTTCCAAGGACGAAGTGGTGGAGACGAATGCACGGAGAATTCTAAGCCTTGAGAATGAGGTGAAAGAACTGCGCAAGCAGAACGAAGTCATGAAGCAAAAGCCCGACGCCGACGAGCGCGCTTTGACAAACACACGGGTCGAATTTGATAGACTTGCGCGAGAAGTTGAGCGCGAGAGGTATCCGCCGCCTTCTCGACGCGGATTTGAGTCTTTTAATCATGCTATTGCAGAGGAAGAAGACGAAATCCGCAGATTACGACATACTCGACGACGCCTCGAAGAGGATATTTACGAGCTGAATGCCGCCGGTGCTGCGCGTGGCCGAAGATACTGAGTCGCGCAGCTCTGGACTCTCATTCATAACGACGACGCCAAAAGAAAAGAAAGTCTCAATCTCTAAAGAGCACAGAGCCATGCGCTGGGAGATGAGCTCGACTTGCCAATTTTGAGATGTAGGCTTGACGTCGACTGACATCTGGCGGAGTCGAAGAGGGTTCCTGTACGAGCGAGCCTTGCGGTCTCCTCTTTCACAATTACCTGGATCCATGTCGGAATACATGTGTAGTGAGCTTTAAATTCGAATGAAGGATATCAGAGTCTCGAAGGGACACGGACACTTACCTTGTCAAAAGATCCATACCGCCGTGTCCATGCGTAGACTTGTGAGCCACGATGAATAGCGAAATGCCAAAAGTTTCATGATCCCAATGCTGCGGGGCTCAACGATCCCTGTGTCGAGACGTATCTGAAACTTAGAAGGAATACTATATATACCTGCATACATATATGTAGGTACCCAGGTGAATACATTTAGGCGACCCCAAACTTTCTGGTGTCACACCCCACCATTCAAACACCTCTTAATACTCGGAAAGAAGCGCCAAGATAAGTGAGTCACCCCACAATTTTCATTCATTGATAATTTAATGTCAGGCAAAAGCGCTTCTGAATTGACGTTGGAAAAAAAGTCAGTGCTGGACTTGTAGCTCAGTGGTATGCATTTTCAACATTTCTAGTATCTTCAAGTTGTCTATTCTAACCCCCCTTCTCAGGTAGAGCGAGAGATTGCAGTTCCCATAATCCAAATATCTCTAGGTCACGTGTTCGAACCACGTCGAGTCCTCTAAATTTATTTTTTTTTTCTTTTTGGACGTCACGACTTTTAGGTGTTTCTTGGCAATTTAGTTTCAACAGGATGGGTGATTAGGTATAATATGCACATACAGTTATACGATACAATGAGGCTGGTTTATCGCACGAGATGCTACTATGTCCGAAGCTTTACGTAGCTTTTCGGCTGGGCCACAGAGAGCAGGGTCCCCGGATAGTGATCAAAGGCGATAGATACATAATACCTTTTCAATGCCTTCACAACCTCACCACTCGGATTTTATCCCAATGCGGATGACTTCCATAAATCTCCAACAATCAACATGTCTGCATATGACACACTTCATGTCTTGCCTTGCCGATGTCCTCGAACACATCTTTCCATGGACATTCCACGTCGGTCATTCCACCTTCACATGGTGCTTGAGAAGACAAAAGCCTGGGGGTAGGCTAGACTTAAGAGGCTCGGAGCTAGTCTGGCACGCGAGATGGGTCCTTAGAGGGCAGAGAGAATGGTTTATCGTCAATTCGAGACTGACACAATCTCACACGGTGTTCTCATGGCCTAATATCTGGGTGTCCTAATCTATGTAATATGCGGATAATACTGAGACCAGCGTGGCAGCACGTATGCCGAGTCTGGCAAATGCGCCAGCTGCAAGAAAGATTCCACGACCAAGTAGCCCCGAGCACACAGATAAGCAATCATAAATAGAGCCATCGGAAGAGCAAGTATAAGACCAAAAGCCAATAATAACATGTCAAAGAAAAGCCGGGCAACCCCACGACCCAGAAAGCTCAGGAAATCCTGCCAGACAGATGTTGTTTGGATCCAATCCACTGTCAAGGCAATAGGACCCACTATTAGACCAAACCATCCGCATATGAAGCCTGAGGATGCGAGTAGAAACCCTGACCATCGCCACATGATTTCTTCCCTGGATGATGGGAAGGGAGCATTCCAGGCTAGGAGGTGAAGACCACCGTAGATCAGCCCGGCGAAGGAGAAGCCTAAGAAAATGGCGAGTTCCGGTGCTAGGGTTTCTATTTCCGCTGTGACTTCGAGGTTCTCTGATGAGGGCCAGTTGGGTGACCGGTCACGCACAGAGCTTTCGGCGGGAAAGATTTGATGGCTTGGTACGCCAGAGTAAACTTTCCACTGTGGCTGTGGGCAGTATCGCTGCAAAGCACGAGCGCAAAGCCGCCAGCGGACAACATCTGTGTTAGAGAGGGTCACATCATGAGGGGCGTAGTCCGGTTGTGGTCGCCGCGGGACAAACACCTGCACATACTCGTCATCGTGTTTTTGCTCTTTCCAACTCCCAAGCGTGAGACAGAAGCCGTCAATTGAGTTCATGGTGATGCAAGGCGGAGAGTGTTGTACACCAACGGAATCTGGAGTCTGTGGTATATTCAAGAGTTGGTCAGCTTCGTCGGTCGAATACGATGAAAGAGAAGGACCCATCAGTGAAGCTCCTCCTCTTTCAGCATCGACTGGAAAGTCCAGATCAACAGGATACCAGTCAAGCTCGCGGGAATTCTCAACCTGTTCATCCACTGAGCCCGACCCAGCCCAGTGAACACGGCATTCCAGAATGTTGGGCTCAGGTTCCCGCCGACATTGAATGTCAGGCACGAGAATGGGAGCCACGAGAATGCAAGGCGCGAGAATGCAAAGGAGGAGAATTTCCCACAATACAGCTTTAATCAGCGGCAACCATAATTCCAGGCCGTGCTGATCGGGCCATACGAACTTCTCCACAATCGTGCGGCGGTCGCCGTATCTGACTCCATACGGGAGCTCCGTTTGACATTTCAAACTGCGGTTGGGACTTCGCATGCACATCAAGGCACACATCTCTGAGGCCGTCTCGCCCCTTATCACAGTAGGTTCTTCAACGTCGAGAGGTTTGTCCCACCAAAACAGGTAAATTAGGAATGCGCAAATGGCATGGCCAAACACGTTCAGTTCAAGCAAGCTAAGTGCGACACCTTGCACGAGTCTAACGACGCACTGCACACAGAACCACAATGCTTGGAGACAAACAATAGTCTTGGCAAAGCCACTGGCCTTGCTCTTGGTCACGGATGTGTTCGATAGAGATGTCGGGTATAAGATCGGGTTCGTGGTCAAGGATATATACCAGCCCCTGAAGGGTTAGAGTCATACGTTGTCGCGATCCGGGCAAGAAGTTGACTTCTTCATCGCTGATGTCAAAGACGAAGCCGCCCATGATAGTGTAAAAGCTGTGGACCGTTGTCCAGCGATAGCGTCGGTTGGTTGTGCCCTGGTCGCCTAAGTTATCGAGTTCAACGTCTTTCGAATCGTGAGGCGCATGTTGTCTGCGGCGACGGCACAGACCTGCAAAAAATACGGCAAGTTTTTGACCAAGGGTGCGCTCTTGTTGTTGACCGAGCTTCTGCCTCATGGTAGTATCTAGCTTGTGTGCAGCTCGACGTTGGTACCAGGCGGTGTAGGCAACAATCTCGGGTGCTAGCAGGCCGAGTAACAGCCAGGCGGCCTTCCGCATCCACTGGCGCCACGCGGCCTCTCTGTGTCTCGGGATGTTGAGATGCAAAGCCGTCCACAGACACAGTCCAAGAGTGATAAGACAGGTACTGAGAATGTTCCATGTTCCGCGAGTCGAGGGTTCGTCCCGCCAATTTGCTGGCGGAACCTGCGTTGAGTTACCAAAGGCGTTCCACATGGCACCAAATTAAGGACGTCGAAGATCCAGAGCAAGTTGGGTTGTAAGGCTGGGGAAGGTCTACATCTTGAATGAATTTCATCCCAGGGAATAAGGCATCGAAAGTTCAAAAAGGCGTCCGCCAGAAGACAGCCTTTGATGAGCTGTTCCTCGTATTTGGGTAGGCGGAGCACACCCTTGCATGGCGCAGTGGCTGCCTCTACGAGACCTGCATCAAAGCGATTCCAATGACGGAAAAAGAAATTCGGCTAAAAAGTGCCGAGGGCCACTGAAGGGAGTTATTGCGAAGAGAATTCAAAGATGTCGTGGGAAGAGGATGAAGTGCCCCCGACTGGACGACGTCGAGGCAGACTTCAGGGAAGCTGCTATGGGCAACGTGCAATAAGCAAGATACAGGGGACCGTTTAGGCTGGTGCGCCAGGCCGAGAGGGCTGTCAGGCTCGAGATGCACACCCCCGCGGTTGTCCCAGAAGGTGGGCTCACTGTCCTAGGTGGACGATAGAGCTCACCCGGAATGAGAAAGCCAGCCACATCATGGGCGAGATCTCGAAGCCGAAAGCGAATCCATGTGACTGTTCTCTCGGACTTCAAGTAACATGCTCCTTCTCTTCCTCCTTGGGGATTCTCACCCACACAAGGGCAATGACGCCAGCAACCGCTTCCGCAGCAAGTGCAAACCACCAGATGGCTCGTAGGCCTGTCAGGCCAATATCTCCCGACGAACCTTTATCGACTTTTGTCCCTATCGCATCCGCAACAGAGGTCATCACCGCCAAGCTCAAGTTCTGCACCGTCACCAACAGACTTCCCGCGCTGCCTTGGTAGGACCGCCGGACGTTGCTCGTAATGTAGATTGATATGGCTGCGAACGAGAGGTCGGGCCCGAACGTAGCCAGAGCAATGCCAGGGAATGATAATGCCCAGTAGATACTGCCCGAGGTCTGCGGGAGAAAGAACACTGGACCCAAGGCAAATGCAAAAATTGCAGCGAGGTAGATGAAATGCCCGGGAATGACGTGCAGGGTCTTGCTCACAACCCACGTCGCTAGCATACCGAAGATGGCATTTGGAAGGAGGTATAGCGCGATGGTCATAGGTCCCTTTTGCTGGATCCGGAGCCAGAACTGGACGGCATAGAATTGCCAAGCGCCACCCCAGGCTCCAAAGGCGAGGAAATGGGCTATCATGAGGGGCGTGAATCCCTTGGTGTTCCACAAGATATTCGGGATCAGAGGACGCTCGACGCGTCGCTCGATTAGGAAGAACCCGATGAGGAGTAGAAGACCAGCCACGACCAGCGCGTACGTGTAAGGACTCCACTCAACAACGGACCCTTGAGTGAGACCGAAAAGCAGACAGATACAACCTGACAGGACGAACCCTGCTCCAAATAGATCGAACTGCCGAATTGTCGGCGCTTCCGTTCCAACAATGTCAGCGACCGGGCGCAGAGGAGGAATGGTGATGTACGCAGCTACCAGACAGAGACTGGAGATGATTGCATTGGATCCGAAGATCCAGGGGAGGTGGGCTTTCAGAGCGCCACCCTGGATCGCACCCAGCCAAAAGCCAAACGGTGCTGTCGCAGACATGGCGGAGAAGACCCGGTTCTTCCGCAGTCCAGGCTTGTACACCCGGCCGAGAATGCTCATCGATCCCGAGACCAATACTCCAATCGACAGCCCTTGCATGGCACGCACGAGGTAGAACAGCACCGCCAAACCGGGCTTGATCGAGAAAGCGCCGACGATGTTCCAAGCCATTAACCATGCGAATGCACCCACCATGAGCATCCTCGGTGGGGTCAAATCGCTCAAGCTGCCCGATATCACGACCGAGAGGCTCAGTGGGGTTGTGTAGGCGCCGAGGAGCCAGGGCAACTCGCTGTTCCGCATATCCAGAGCGCGCTTGAACTCTTCTTGGTTGACAATGATGTCGCCGAGCAGGAAGGAGAAAAAGAGCAGGCCGACGGAGCAGACCAAGACGAAGAACGTCTCTGCGGTTAGACTTCCCAGTTCGGCGGGCACTCCTTGGTATCCCCTCGCTTGGCCTAGAGCTCTGTCCTCGTCTGCATCTTCCGACACTTGTGTCGGAGGGGCAGCACTGTTCGGTCGGCTTGTCAGGGCGGTGCGATCACTGAGGGGAGACGAAGGCACTGCGTCCAGCTCGATGTTGCTCTCTGCATCGGTGTCTTCCCGATGGGTTCTGGAAGTTGAAGCCTTCCGGAGCTCGTCGGTAACATCTCGAGATTCGGGAAGGATGAGTGAGATATGGTTAGAGTCGCTCCCGATCCCAATGTCCACGCTTGTGGGCATAGCATTGAAAGTCGATCCCTGGTCCTTATGAATGATGTGAGTGCTGGCACCGGCGTCTCTGATTATGGACGCCATTTTCAAATGCTATCACACACAGATCTCCAGTGCTCCAGGGCTCTTTATTGATTCTTATATACTATTAACACCTGCGAGAAATCATGGAGAGCGTCAGAACGAGATGAGGGGCGATCCCTTCGGAAGTAAATTTGAATGATCCGAAGCAATTACATGCCTTTATACAGGGTGTGCGCGTATCGAAGTGGAGCCCCGAGCGTCACGAGAAATGGACATTTAGGCGAGCTATTTTGCCGTATTTCTAAGCACGCGGTCCCTTGTCCTCCCGGGGCAAGGCTTCCACAATAGGGGCGGCCCTGGCTTTTCTTTCTGACAGGGGCTAGTAGGAGGACGTGACTGATGACAACAAGGCTGCCTCAAAAGCATTTTGCTATACAGCTAAGAGTCTGTAGAATAATCATGGTCATAATGTTCCATCGTTGATCTCTTATACTTGCTGCCCTCCGAATCTCATTCCTCTGGCTTTAAATTGACGAGTCAAGGAGCGCCATAGCATTCCCTCTAAAAATCATCGATATCTCAGTATCATTGTACAGCAAGGGTAGAGTCTCGTTGATCTGTCCCGTCAAAGCGATGGCCCCGGCCGTCGAGGTGAAAGGGATGTCGCTGCCATACAAGAACTTGCCGGGTCCAAACAGACGGCTCATGCTGAAGATCTGGCTGTGCATACTGAAACCGGCCAGGTCGAACCAGAACTGTCGCCGCAGTAGCTCCGTCGCATTGGCGGTCACGTAGGTCACTGATGGCCGGCCCGTGTCTGTCGACGCGCCCGCCACGCTGCTGAGTCGGAACATACGATCGAGGACCGCGGGCAGAACGGCGCCACAATGAGGGATGATCCACTTTAGGCGGTCATATCTGCGAGCCGTGCCTGTGGTGATGAGATCCATAAGATTGCGCGTGGTGTCGAAGAGAAATTCGAGAATGGGCGCCTTGTAGGCCGGTTGGAGTGGCGCTGCGTACGCCATGCGGTCCCAGCCTACCACGTCTGTGGGTATTTCGGAGTCGCATGGCAGAGTTGGGTGGATGAAAACAATGGCGTTCCGGGCGTTGAGTTTTTCGTAGACCGGTGCGAGCTCGGGATCACCACTGTAGAGACCGAAGGTGTTGGACATGAACACGAATCCATCCGCGTCGAGCACATCCAATGCTCGGTCAATCTCGTCCAAAGTAGCGTTGATATCCTGAAGCGGGAGGGCCGCCCAATACCCAAACCTTTCTGGGTATTGGCGCTTCAAGTCGGCGGTGAAATTGTTCATGCGACGTGTGAGCTGGATGTTCTTTTCCGTGTCGTTGGGCCAAAGGTTCGTGCCCGGGCTAGAGCAGCTCAAGATGCTCTTTTCAATTCCGTTGGCAGCCATGAACCCAAGATGAAGGCTGACATTCCAGGTCTGTTTCCAATTTTCCCTGTCAAATTAAGCCATCCACTCCTGAAGAAAGATGTAAACTTACGGGTGGTGCATTGTTGCCATCTGGACCTGGCACCCACCCTACCTCGACCACAGCATCATGGTAGAATTGGGGATAGATGTGCGTATGTACATCGACCTTGGGCGTCCCAATCCCGGTCGCCTGAGCCTTTGCAGACCCAGCAAAGCCGACTGCTGCAAGAAGGGTACATAACAACTGCGCTTTCATCGTTTGCCTCTATCCTTTGTAAAAAGTATAGTCTACCTTGGGCACTCTAGTGAAACATCTACTTTTATGTGTGCCGGATTGCTGCTTTCCACGTCATGGAACTGCCACTGTCGTATTGGTCATCTTGTGAGTCGACCTCATTATACACCTCCCACATTAACGGATGATATCCCCACAAAACGCGCCCCGCGGGGGCATTGGTCTTGACCTGCCAGACCCAAGGGAGTAGGGGAAAACATTTCTCGGTAATCTGAAGACGAGAGTCCACATACAAACAAGGACTTTTAATCCTCGGCATGCAGCTCCGGTCTCTGGAACATGTTGGTGTAGGCAACGCTAGTTTTCCCGCAAATGCCCGCCATAGATATCTTGGGACAGAGGAATCATTGAGAATTGAATAACGGGCATAAGGACACCGCCAAGCAGCCAAGGAGGCAAGCACGGTCTTGGCTTCGGAGATAGTGGTGATATAGAACCCAGCTCGAGCGCGAACTTGAGGGACCGCGGGGGTGGTGGGACCATCGAGGATTGTTCCTTTTCGTTTCATGATCAAGCGTAGAGAGCAAGTCGCCATGGACACTTTGTAAAACGGTTGCCAACCTGGTCTTCGCTGGATCATATTTCTGCGAACCTACGGGGAATTCATATCGGGGTTCAAGGGGCAGTCGCGGTATCCTCGTCTGCGGACGACATTGGGTGAAGTCGCATTCCGTGTATATATATATATATGTAATGTCCCCGAACAGTCGACGCCCACGACCTTTTCGCTGACTCATCCCCCCGCCGCTTTACTCTCCCGCTACGACTATTTAGTCGATTCGCTCCCTCGTCCGCTCTCTTCTACTCCCTTCCTCTCTTTCGCGCTCCCCTTCCACTCCCTCCTACTCCCTCACGGCTCTAGCCCGCTCCTCCCCTACTCCCTTACGTGCAGGTGAGGCTCCCGTTCGGGCTCTAGTCTTAGGCGCTAACGTCGCGTATATAGCACCACTTATAAATGCTACAATCGCTGCCGCCGAAAGTGAAGGCGAATCTGAAAGAGCGCGCCGACTTTATCGTACTCAACGAGGAGATCGAGTCCCTCGGAGAGAGAATCCGACGCCTTCCGGTCGAGCACGCGAGGGCTAAGAATCCGATCAATGAACTCGTCCACTGATACCCTAGGGTATGATACATCTGCTCCGTGAACAAGACTACACTGGCGCCCCAAAATGATCGGATACACGTCTTGGCATCGAGTGCCGACGCCGCTTGATGCTGATAAGTGTCGACGAGGTAATTATTGGCCGAGTTGTAGAGGAAGATGAATCCGAAGCCCACGGGGAAGCCGCCCATCATAGGACCCTAGTAGCTGATATGTGGGTACGATGTCCAGTCGAAGATGAACACGCCCACGGGGATCAACCAGCACGAGACCATCATGGGGATGAGAAGTGCTTCGGCTGGGAGTTTGCCGTTGGGGGCCTTACGGCACAGGGAGAGGTAGTGTTTATTGACGAGTAGCGAGAAGGCCGCGGAGAGGACGACGCCCAGGGCCAATGAGACGAACATGAGTCCTATGATTCCCTCGCTGTATCCTTTGCCCTCGACGTAGACGATCGGGTAGGCCACGAAGAACATGTACAGCAAGCCGTAGAGGACGGACATATACAGAGAGATGGGGAGGACGATGGGCTCGAGGAATAGAGGAGGAAGATGCGCAGACGGGCGGAGAAGGAGCGAGGGTCGAGGCCCTTTTCCGTCACGTATTTGGCGTCTCCGGTTTCCTTGCGAAGTTTCTTGGCTCGTTTGTCGAGGAGCACTGGCGCGTAGGTCTCGGGGATGGTGAAGGTCAGGAATAACCAGCAGACTCCCGAGAGGATGATTTAGATGTAGTATAGCCAGTGCCAGCCTGCGGCGTCGCCGAGAAAGCCTCCTACCAAGGGGCCCACGGCGGGACCGAGGAATGGAGCCGCGGAAAAGACAGCTATAGGAACACATCGTTCCTCGTTCTTCCAGAGATCAGCTAGTGTTCCGCCGACGAGCGTTATAGGTGCTGAGAAGACAATGCCGTCGATCAGACGGCAGACTAGGAGAGTTCCTATGTTTTGAGCCACTGCGTAGGGGATCTCGAAGATGACGGCCAGGACGATGGTGATGACAAAGACGGGCTTTCGACCGTATAGTTCTGACAAGGGAGCGATGCCAAGAGACCGACGCCGAAGCCGATGACAAACATGGTGATGGTCAGGAGAGACACTTCGAGGGAGACGTGGAATTCTTCTGATACGCCTTCGAGGTCGGCGGTGATGACTGTGCTGTTGAAGGCTACGGTGAAGCAGGTTGTCGCGACGACCATGGTACACCACCATTCTAGGGAAGGAAGTGTCAGTAAAAGAGAGAGTAAATGGGGATTTTCTTGGGGAACATACTGTATGGTTTCGACCAGTTCTTTGGATTTTCTGGATCATTGATGGTGAAAGTGACCAACTCATGGTCTTCAAACCTCTCCAGTAGGCAGTTGGTGCCACTATGTCCCTTCTTCAACGCCGCATCGCAGCGAACTTTCCGAGACCGACAGCGCAAACAAGCGGAAGCAGCTCTTTTGTGCTCTTTGTTGCCGGTGTTGGGATAGGTTATAGGTGAAGGCTCCATTAGAATATGTGCATTGCCAGAAACTAGAAGTTCATATCTGGATCATTCTTTAGACTGAAGTATGAGAATTTAACATGAACAGTACACGAGGTGGAAGATGCCGTAGTGACACGGCACAGCACCCAAAATCTTGAAAATGTGCGTGCTTTGGTTGCAAAGGACATAGAGGAGGATGGTTTACTCCACAAGCCTTCTGCCCTCGCGAAATCTTAATTGCCAAGGGACAGAGGCCGCGGTCAAGATGCCGGTGACGTTGTCACTCACTTTTTGAGACGATTACTATTTAGAGAGATTACAAAGGCTTCGGTTGGCCCAATCGGGCCGAGAAACCACCATTTAGGTAGTCTTCCCTCTCCCAGGGATGAACGTCGGCCTAGTCCAGCCTATAACATCAAAGAAACCAGAAGAGTTATGATTTTCATCTAACCAACGAACGTGCGACCCGAGAGCATATCCGAGATTCTCTGCAAGTATACAACGGAGCTTGTTTGTGATGTCGATTCAATTGACTTGTTCAAAATAGTCATCTCGAAAGTGAGAAATTATATGTTCGTTATCTACTACATCTGCTCCGTCCACACATCATTTGCAGTTAAGCGATATCCGATATCTCCAGTGCACCCAACAGCAAATCACATAAGCCATGAAGGCCATTGTCCTACAAGGCGAGCCTGGAAAGGTAGCATTCGTCTTAAATCGTCCCTACCCCAAGCCACGACCAGGCTATCTTTTCGTCAACGTCAAAGCCGTGGCCCTCAACCCGACTGATTGGAAACATATTGACTATGTCAACTTTAAAGACTGCTTGCTCGGCTGCGACTACGCTGGCGTTGTCGCAGAGACTGGCATGGGATATTCCAAGCATTGGAAAGTAGGAGACCGCATTTTTGGCTTTGTTCATGGAGGCAATCAGTTGCAAACCGAAGACGGGGCGTATGCGGAGATGATTGCCGCAAAAGCCGATATCCAGATGCGCATTCCGGACAACACCTCGTTCGAGGACGCAGCGACATTGGGTGTCGGAATTCTTACATGTGGACAGGGTCTTTTCCAACAGATGGGGTTGGCTACGCCGAGCAACCCTACCGCCACGGGAGCGATAGTCCTTATTTACGGTGGGAGCACGGCAACTGGGACTCTGGGAATTCAATTCGCAAAGCTGTAAGCCGCTTGACGTATTATATTGCGGTGCTTGAACCTAATCCATGTTTTAGTGCTGGTTACACGCCCATCACTACTTGTTCTCCGCATAATTTTGATCTTGTCAAGTCGTTGGGAGCGGCGGCTGCTTTCGATTACAAGAACCCGGAAGCCGTAGAGCAGATCAAGAAATACACCCAGAACAGTTTGAAGTATGTCTGGGACACGATCTCTTTGCCTGCATCGGCCAAGTTCAGTGCTGAAGTTATTGCTCCTGGCGGGACATACGGGAGTATTCTGAAGGTCCATATCCCTCGAGATGATGTTCAGACCACGTTTTCAATGGGATATACGGCTGTTGGAGAGCCAGTCAAGAAATCAGCATTCCAAAGCGAGCATAACACTGGGGACTTTGAGTTCATGAAGAAATTCACTGCAGAGGTGGAGCCTCTGCTAAACAAAGGGAAGTTGAAGCCTCATCCAGCAAGAGTGGGCAAGGGATTGGAGAACGTAATTGCAGGGACTGACCTGCTCAGGCACGACAAAGTCAGTGGGCAGAAGTTGGTGTATGTGTTGTGAGGTGACGAGGCTGACTGGTCTTCGTCTTCAGTCTTTAGAGATAGGAGAGCAAGGGAGCATGGGAGCATGGTGCACGGGAGCACAGAGAATGGGGCACGTGGCGAAAAGGCCCAATGCATTTGTCGATTAAAGAACCCAGACAGTTCAGCTAAAGCTGTTCGTCTTTCATTTCTTCAGAGTCAACGTGGATGCTCAACAACATGGGGACCTCGGCAATTCACCACATTGTCCGAAAGAGGCCTCTGAGGACAGGATAATATGTATAACAGCCTTGTCGTACCCGACACTGCTGCTGACGCCCAGCTCCCCACGGGTCTTAACATATTCGGAAGCTATCATCGAATCAGCTAGACTGTCACTAATAGTACTTTAAGCCGTGCAAGAGTTGGTTTGGGTTGGAACCGTCTTGAAGAGTATAACGTAAGACTTTTGTGTTTTACGCAACCTGATTGCATAAGTTCGATCAGAATCACGTCGCGCTCGTGATGCTGTAATGGTGATTACACAAAAATCGGCCTAGGCTCAAGGATTTGGTAAGCGGACAGTGCTTTTCACCATTGTAATCGTCCATCGACACAGAGGGTCGGCATATCGTCACGGTTTGGGTATCACACATGCCGAAATCTCGCAATGACTCGGATAGAAGAATGATGTGTTACTGCGAAGCACCCGACAGCGCTCGATCCGCCTCTGCGTCTCTCGGCTAGCACTGCACGTGGAGCCGATGACTCAGCGAGCAGACTTGCAGGGCATTGATTATTTGGTTCGAAAGTTTGCATCGATTTGATTTAACTGATCCTGGATGGCCAGCAAAGCCTGATAAATTCTACAAGAATGGATCGATTGGCACCCTCTGACATCAAATCCCCGACTGCTCTCTCTTCTTAACTCGTTTGATGAAAAGTCAGTTAGATCTACCTTTCATGAGTAGACTTCCCGCTCTATTTCAGCACCTCACCAACCATGTCTACCGGCGCCATCCATAATGTCGTGGTGATCGGCGCCTCTGGCTCTGTCGGCGTTCCCGTTGTGCGGGCCCTGCTCGAAGCCAAGTTCAATGTCTCGGTCTTGTCCAGGGAGTCTTCGACTGCGACCTTTCCTGACGGGGTCAAAGTCTTAAAGACCGACTACACGAAACCCTCGCTGGTGGCAACCTTCCAAGGACAAGATGCAATTGTGATCCTCATTATTTGCCCAGCGTCGCTCAAGACTGACCAACCTCTTCACGTCGACTGCAAATGCACCGATGGAGAAATAGATTGAATCTGACTCGCTCCCAATGGGAGCTAGGATAGTTAGATCTCACAGACTGAAAGCAAGCTCGCGGTGGATCAATTCGATGTGGGCATGTGACGTTCATTGTTGGGGCCAATCAGCATCCCAGTGCAGCTACCGCATCATCGAAAAACTCCCTATTTGTTTCCAATACACTATGTATTATCTTCTGGGTGGAAGTTTTTGACGGTCGTACCAAGAGGGTTCCGCAGAGAAGTCGCAGGAAGACTCTCGTCCAACCATTCCAACAATCCCGCATCATTCCGTGGGTTAGACATGTTGTCAGCGTGAGATGATCCTTCATTTGTAATACATGAGAATGGACTCTTCTCACTACCTAGCCTTTCGAGAAGTGGCTCTTGCAGCTCCCTGTGAGGCGTTCTTTCGACGGTCCCATTGAGGCCCCGTTCTCCGAGGGAAGAGAGACAAGAAAAGCCTCCTCCAGTATTGTAGATCTCCAGATATGGCTTGAGCAGTATATGACGAGCTATCTGGTAACTGGGGAAGGTAACCTCATCCTGATCCGTCCCATTCGGTTGACATTCGATTGTTGGAGAGGCGTTCTGCCAGGCGTTATCGAAGATATTCGCTTAATATGGGATCATCCTGCGTTCGTGGTTGTATGCTGCTGAAGACTGTCTCCTGACCTATCCCCAGCCAGGCTGGGTCCTGCAGGAAAGCATCAAACTCTCCCATTGTTGTGTCATAGGATAGTGAGTTGCAGTCTATCAGATTGTTTGGCATAGGAATCTCCACTGAGGACGTTGAAGAGAAATCTGCAATGTTAAGTTTATCAGCCACGATTGCAGGGACAGCTTTGACTGAGTTACCTTCTGTTCCTGTAGCTGTCTCTAGACCAGACTCTTGGGGAGTATCTTGGCGAGTTTCCCTTTCAAACACGGCGCCCACAAGGTTCACACCGTAGTGAACATCAAAATAACAATCCTTCATTGCCTCCACCACGCGCATGCTTTGAAATATCCCGTTGACGTTGTCGATAGCGGTCAGGAGCTGTAAATGAATAAAGTTCACGTAAAGAAACGCCATGACCACGCTCTGAGGCAGATATCGCACAAGATCGTGGCCGTTCAAACACTGAGCAATTTTGACAGCCTTAGATGCAATAGATTGGATCTCTGTCTGTGCTGCTGAGCGTATTTCTGCACTGCAGATGACGAAAGGTTGCGATTTCCGATCGTTTGTAGAAATATATTCTTTCTGAACAATGGCGAGAGTGCAAAGATATGTCATATACAGACCCGCTTGATGCACGGTCTGAACGGTGTCCATTGTAGCATTTTGCTCGAGGTCCAGTCTTGCTTCTTGTGGGAGATCCGAAAGCCAGCTGCGGAGCTTCTCTGTAGTAGACTGAAGTCCATGCATCAGCGCCCCTGGCCTGTCATTCACGGCTCTATTTCGCTGTGAGTAAGCTAACTTGGCAAATTTGGAAATGACCATAGAGTACCTTTGGACGCTGAGGAAGTCATCTATGCATAAGCAGAGTTTTACTTTTTCAATGAAGACCATAGCCAGTCGACGCATTCGGTCCTTGTCCCAGGATAGTCCGCTGCAATCTGGATTAGCATCAACATCTAGATGCCCCTGATCCAAGTTGAAATCTTGGAGCTCAAGCATAGACACCTTGTAATCCGTCTGCTGGATCCGAATGGGTAAGCTCATGCCTAATGCATAAATCCGATCTTGCAGAAAGATGGTCCACCAGAGCCGTTTCCATTTCCCTGATTTCACCTGGCTAATGTTGGCCTTGGATTGAAAATTGCGAATATCGATGCCTTTTATCAAGCTGGCAGCAACACCGGACCAGTACCAGCAATCTCTATGACCACCATTGGAAACCTCGTACGACAGGCTCATAAGCACCAATGCCTGTGCCATGACAAATTCGTCTTTCTCATAGTCGTGTTCATACAGAAGCTATGTCCGGTTAGATTCATTTCTTCCCTTTTTGACTGGGCTGCAGGAAGGAACTAGCCTATCTTACCCGACTCTTTTCATAGAAGGTTTGTCGTGCGACGTTTCTTGTAGGATATCCAGCGGCGGCCAAATGTTTGTTGTCGACAAACAAGCTTCCACCCAGCATCACTGACTGGAAAAGAAGATAGCTGATCTGGTAACTGTGCATACGTCCCTGTATAGCCAGTATGTCTTCGATACCCAATACTGGACGGAGAGGATGCACGAAGTCCAGATAGCTCTGCAAAAGATGCAGTCGAAAGCCTTCTGAAGGCAAAGAAAATGCTCCTTTCTGGCCGAGATAGTTCACGTCATCCGTGTCCATACTTGAAGGCACAGGTTTGAGATTGCAACGTAGATTCAGTCTCATACTCCCTCGGCTCTTCTTAGGCAATGTCGGTTGTGCACGGCCATTTCTGATCACTGAGGAAAGTGATTCTGGTTTATGAGACGAATCGATGTCTGGCTGAACAGTACCGGAGTTAGAAGCTCCTATCTGATCTAGTTATGGCGTGAGATCCTGAGTGCTGACATCAAGAGTCGACTTACAAATTAACTGCAATCCATGCGTTTGTCCCTCGGAGGAGACCAGCCGGTTGTGTGACAGCAAATCTAAATCTCCAGAGGGGTGCTTACGACGGCTGTTGAAAAGATATGAGCACCCACGTTGACGGGTAGCTGTGGCTTCGAGAAGGAGTGATAACTAACCAAAGGCGTTCGCTTCCTTTCACAACGCATTCAACCCTCTCGAGTTGGCAGTTCGTGCAGCTTTGTCCCTTCTTCAGCGCCGAATCACAACGAACCTTCCGAAAGCGACAGCGCAAACAGGCGGAAGCAGCTCGTTTGTGCTCCTTATTCCCAGTGTTGAGACTGGTTGTATACGAAGGCGCCATTAGGGATCTTTACGCCGCCAGAAACTAAGAGTTCATTTCCTGATCATGATTTATTACACTGCAACTTGTGGACTTTGCTGCGTAAGCACATCACCTTCTTAAAAATGTGCGGGGTGACAGAGGATGATGGCTTGGATTGCTTGCTCCACAGGCCCTTGTGGTTTACTCAACATTTCTTCTAGCCTCGGTAGTAATGCTTCTCAATAACTGGTTAGTGTGAAGACGTTTTGGAGTATCCAAGCATTTGTCAAGCTTCCTATGTCGTCTACGTTTTCAAAATATCAGCTCGAGACGGCCTGTCGTGCTTTGAACTTGATAAGTCTGGGACATTCGTAGACCTGAACTAGAAGAAACAGAATTCTAGCGAGGAAATGACAGCCGATGTGAACGAAATGGCTTCACATAAGTCCATGTTTTGCAGAGAGCGATCGGAGGGACATGA